>JAHWFP010162739.1:0-10917 GCA_023313725.1 Lithobius niger
GGGGGGGGAGATGAGGCTTAATGGCGCGTCGACAGCTTGGTCATTAGCGCCAACCTCAGTCACAGTGTAGTGGTCCGGGTTGCCACTGCACCACACATTACAGAGATATTATTCAAACCCCTAATCTAAATCTTGTCATACATCTGTAC
Organism: Lithobius niger; assembly: GCA_023313725.1. Classification (NCBI taxonomy): domain Eukaryota; kingdom Metazoa; phylum Arthropoda; class Chilopoda; order Lithobiomorpha; family Lithobiidae; genus Lithobius; species Lithobius niger. Next base: position 150 of record JAHWFP010162739.1, read on the forward strand.
CTCCTGCAAAAATTGAAAAACACCGGACAGGAGGACAGACTTATCGCCCAATTGACGCACAATGTCATGCGGAAGATGGAAACGACGACGAAAACCATCAAGATGGCAACAATCAACAAGGAAGTGCCGGACCGTAAGTGGCCGCCGACACGAATAACATTCAGGAGGGTCAACCCCCCGCAAAAGGAAACAGTGAGTAAGTCGAGTGTGACCAATGCGCAAACGGGCCAACACCACCTCCTCACGGCGACTGCGGCGACACGCCGAGTGCCATTCCTCAACAGTGCCTTTAATAGCTCGTAATTTATTGCCGTCCTGTCCATCCCACGAGGCTTGCCAAAAAGCGTGTAACCTCAGACGCAGAGTTGGAAAAGCGTCCGAGGGAACAAGGCTGAGATCCCTACCGAGAGGGCCAGAAAGGGCCCCTTTTGCTGCAGAATCCGCTTGCTCATTTCCACCTATCCCAACATGGCCCGGGATCCAGCAGAAAAGCACGGTTTTCCACTGGCCAGGCAAGCGGGAAGCAAAGCTTGGACACGTTGTGTCAAGGGGTTCCGAGGATTGTAGTGGAGTGACTTGGTGTACAGTTGGTGTTTCTGCATGTTTAGTGGTCGTCTTATTTTGATCAGGAGTATGGCGTCGGGTCTCTGCCCCTATAAATAAGTAATTGAGGGCTAAAAAAATCAAATTACAGCAATGAAAATATGCCTCTCCAAAGCGCAATTTAATTATATTTCATTTAGCGCTACTCTCATCTTTGTGGTTGTCTTGCTGCAAGAGGAGTAGACGTACAAGCACTCCCACACGCACAACGTATGTTATTAATTCTGTACATGTTAAGAAGAATTTCTTACGGTATCATAATATAGGGTTCGTAGGGAAAACTTTGAGGGATTCCTGTCTATTCATAATTCATAGTAGACAAGCCAATTGCTAAATTTATTCCAATGTTATTCATTATCCTAAACATAGGTGTAAGTTCGTCTCCCCCCCTTCACCCCTGCTTTCATGCCGCCATGTAAGAGAAGGTAAATTCAATATTTTAAATCTATCACAGTAAACTTGTGAAATGGCTGTCTGTGGATCAATGTTGGTGCGATACAGTCATACACATAAATAGACATAAATATTAAATCGCCATAAATGATATAAAGGTAAACTGGAAGTACGCCGTGAGCGAAAATTGACTGATATGTGTTTCTAACTGCACATCAGTTAGGGAACCTGCAGTGGGTTGGAAGATATAAATTTTAATGGTTAACAGTTACTATAGTAGCATCGATTAAACAAAAATATGAATTGATTTTGGTACAACACTTCACCAAAAGCCATATACACGCAGACCAGTAAGAGCAATCAGGTAAGTACAAAGTAAGAAATAAGTAGTAATGTGAAGTTGTTAAATATGTATTTCAAGTGACTTTACCTTAATTTCTAGATGTGAAAAAGATTTCATGATGTATATACTCAAACAACCTTAAAGAGAACACAAATACGTTTACTGCATTCTGCTCTTCTGTTTTCTTATCCGCAAGATTTTGTTTTAATTTTATTAAACTTTACTTTATTAGCTTTTGTGTGGACTTCTTTTAGGCACAAAAAGGATTTGTTTTGCACGCAACAACTTTTATCAGATTCTGAATTGAATCTATAGAAGAATAGTTTGCATTTAGGCTACCCAAAACAATTCTGTATTGCAGTGGTTTTGTAAAAATATTCCAAAAACCCAATGTGGCTGCAGCGGCTATCTAGTCGCAACCGGCCTTCTATGCACTTCCGCAACTTTCCAATACGTTGAGGCGCGAATATTGCTTTTTCAAATAGGAAATCACGTAGGGCGAATCGGATGATGGTTCGCAAACTGACCTTTATGGAGCTCATTTTCGAAGTCATCTAAAATATATATCCTAATCATTCAAGATACGGTCATAAAGTAAAGTAGAAAGTTGTTTGGGATTATATCACAAGTCCAACTAAGGAAACAGAACTGAAATGGCGCCGTAAATACGGAAGGGGTGGGCAAAACGACTTGGACACTGCAGAGGAGCCAACCAAGGGGCAGCGATAAGCCTAGAAAAGTGTTTAAACACAGTTAGTAGCCTTAAAGGCACATAACTCCCTCCGGTATATTTTAACAGTTTCACTCGATACATTACCGGAAATAGTTTTATATAAACTGATTTACCTTTCATTTGCTGGTCTAAGGGTACGATGCAGATGTCAGTAGTGGCGCGTGAATGTTATTAGGCTTGTTTTAAACGACTCGGTCCGAGCGGTATTTAACTCCCGCCACATCGCTGGCAAGCCTTGGCCCTGGAGGAAGGATAATTAATCCTTCGCTCATGTTTGCGACTTGGTCGTACGATGTGTCACGTTGCCGCGGCCCCGACCGAGTTTAACTAGTGTCGTAGAGCAATGCGCGCTGCGATCGTTTGAACTATATTTTAGTGTAAGTGACACAGAGTAAAGCGACCAGAACGGAGGGATTTATGTGCCTTTAATTAGGTTTAAAGGCATTTTGAAACAAAGATTTTGTAGAAAACAACCCATCCAGCAAGCATGGAACGAAATGAGGGTGAACACGGAGGCTCACTGAAAATGGATCTCTACAGAGTGCACCATAACCAGAACACCAATCCAAAGGCAGGAAAGGACAGGCACATTCTTCACTAATAAACACAAGTTTCGTTTATTACGTTCAACGAAATGAACCCCCCCCCCTTATAAATAAATACGATAACAGAGTATAAATTTAAATGGGTATAAGCAAATTAACAGAAAATAACCAGAAAAACCTACTTTTTAGTCATAGCGGTTGATTTATTGTGGTTCTGTACTGAGTTGTGCACCTTACCAATAACCGCTTTACTCCTCTAACTAGAGATAACAAATAGTAGCGCTTTAACAGCTAATGAAGAAGAATGGGAATGCCATTAACATTTCATCCTATTAATTAAAGTTTCAGTGCAAATATCACTTTGAAATACTTTTATCATCCCAAGTTAACAAACTGAAAATTAAACAACAAGTGTGGAGTGGACACACTCGGGGAAGAGGGGGAGCAGTACCTAAATTATGTGGGTACGCAAAGTCTGTGGGGCTTTTTTATTTATATATTTTTCATCTGCACGAGCGGTTTCCATGCTACATTAAAAGAAAGATATTTACACTGTTCTCAAGCCATCGTTTTGGGGCACCAAATTTCATTATCGGGGGGGGGGGGCGTGGCCCCAGTGGCACCGTTGCTTTCGCCCCTGCTTTCATATAATTGCAGAAATGAGGCAGAATGATTTCTTTTAGTTGATCGTTAGTGTTACACGTGATGATGCAACAAGTGATTGCTTACCACTGCCCCTTGGTTGGCTCCCCTGCAGTATTCCAGTTATTTGCCCATACCTTCCATGTTCATATTCCAGGAAGATTTGTATATTTCGCTCAGATCACTTGTTAAATTGGGTTTACTGATACAAGTGGTTAACTAGTATCATATGTTCTAAAAAATACTTGTCTCCATTTTTAAACGTAGTGCCTTATGCACGAAATTCAATACGACGTCCAATATGGCTGCCGCATAAGGTATACAATAGTTATATCAAAATAGTGTCACAACAGCGCGTTTTACGAAAAAATTACAAGAGACCAAATATGCAGAAACCATTATCACGTGTGAATTGCCATATTACAGGTGTTCATGTTGCATATATGCGATGCCCTGAGGAGATTTTAATCAAAATCGGTTTCATACTGTAGTTGTAACAATGAAACTTTCAATTTTAACTTGTATAGGCAAAGTAAATAAATGTAGATGGTCTACAACATCTTAAAACTATTAAAATAAGTAGTTAGCTCGTAGTTAACGATGCTATCACTTGAGCTGTATCGGAGTCAGATTCCATCTCTGTGGGCATAAGAACCGGTGAGGTACTACATTCGAAATCTGAGCATCCACAAAAATGTGTGCATGCCATGTGTACATGATGCAGTTTTTCAACCTTTTTTTGCAATTACACCAGACTAACATGATATCTTCCTTGGGGCACGAGGTTTGAAGCATATTACAGGGGTGAATGAATGTTCCATCTTCTTCAATGGCTCCAACCGTGTATTGTAGGAGAAGGAAGCTATGGGGTTCGTAGAGAAAACTTTGAGGGATTCCCGTCTATTTATAATTCATAGTAGACAAGCCATTTGCTAAATTTATTCCAATGTTATTCATTATCCTAAACATAGGTGTAAGTTCTTCCCCCCACCCCTCACCCCTGCTTTCATGCCGCCATGTAAGAGAAGGTAAATTCAATATTTTAAATCAATCACAGTAAACTTGTGAAATGTCCAATTTCTTGAAATTAGGTTCAGCCGTTCTCAAGCTGTTTCTTTCTGCGGCCAAACGGTGCAATTGACTGTACTCCCAGCCGTGTGATGTACTGATTTCCTGATGCGCGAACAAAAACCAGCGCGAAAACAGAACTTGTTTAACGTAGATGCTAATACAAACACGAGCATTACTATGACACTTTGAAATTGAAAATAGTCACTACAGTAGTTGTAACTTTAAACGGACGTAGGACGGTCCTTATCTAAGCTAAACAATTTAGGTTAGAATTGATGGAAAGAATAAATCTCCACCTTTTAGAATATCCTAAGCATGTCCATTTCGGGCTATTAGAGGGCTTGCAAGAGCACTTTGAATTCGACAATCAACATACACTTTAGCCACAAATCCATTGCCTCTTCACATTTAAATGAGTGTAGAACGGTCTCCATCTAAGGTAAACAATTTCGCTAAGGATTGATGGAAAGAATAGATCTTCACTTTCACCTAAGCATGTCCATTTCTGTCGATTAAAGGGCTCACAAGAGCTCTTTGAATTCACAAATAAACATATGCTTTCGCTGCTACACCGAATACCTCTTGACGTTTAAATGGGGATAGAGGGGGGGGAATGAGGCTTAATGGCGCGTCGACAGCTTGGTCATTAGCGCCAACCTCAGTCACAGTGCAGTGGTCCGGGTTGCCACTGCACCACACATTACAGAGATGTTATTCAAACCCCTAATCTAAATCTTGTCATACATCTGTACCTCCTGCAAAAATTGAAAAACACCGGACAGGAGGACAGACTTATCGCCCAACTGACGCGCAATGTCATGCGGAAGATGGAACCGAAGACGAACACCATCAAGATGGCGACAATCAACAAGTAGGTGCCGGACCGTAAGTGGCCGTCGACACCAAGAACATTCAGGAGGGTCAACCCCCCGCAAAAGGAAACAGTGAGTAAGTCGGGTGTGACCAATTCGCAAACGGGCCAACACAACCTCCTCACGGCGAAATGGGGATAGAACTATCCCTATCCAAGTTAAACAATTTCGGTTAAAATTGATGGAAAGAATAGATCCTCACCTTTCAGAATATTCTAAGCATGTCCATTTCGAGATATTAGAGGGCTCGTACAAGCCCTTTGAATTCAAAACTCAACATACGCTTTCGCTACTAAGCCAATATCTCTTCACCTTTAAATGGGCGTAGAACGGTCCCTATCTAAGATGAACATTTTCGGTCAAGATTGATGGAATTAATAGATCCCCAACTTTCAGAATATCCTAGGCATGTCCATTTCGGGCTATTATAGGACTCGTAAGATAACTTTGAAATTGAAAATTAACATACGCTTTATCCACTACTCTATTACCTCTTCACCTTTAAATGGGTGTAGGACAGTCCCTATCTAAGTTAAACAATTTCGGTTAGGATTGATAGAAAGAGTAGATTCCCACCTTTCACAATATGCTAAGCATGTCCATTCTTGGCTCGCAAGAGTACTTTGAATTCACAATTCAATTCCAATTAAAGACGGAAGGCTGAGTTTCAACTAGAATTAAATAAGAACAGATGCAAACCTATTTATGTTTCCTTTTGGTCTTATATGTCAGACTGCCTGAGCGGGGGATCGAACCCACGACCTGTGAAACCAAAGGCCGAGGTCCTACCGCTGAGCCATACTGACAAATGAACTACCGTGAAATATGACCTACCGAGTCAGTATGGCTCAACGGTTGGACCTCGGCCTTTAGGTTCAAAGGATAGAGGTTCGATCCTCCGCTCAGGCAGTCTGACATATAAGCCTAAAAGGAAACAAAAATAGGTTGCATCTGTACTTATTTAATCAATTCCAAGATGGTGGCGTTAGCTCAAGATGGACAGCTGAGGACTTTTATTGTGTTGAACCTGCGACCATTACGAACATCTGTACCAAAAATAAGCTTATTATGAATTATTCCAGGATTCCACTTAAATTTGGTCTAATTTGACTGGACCATGACAGTAAACATGGCGTTGGACGCCATCTTTGACGCCATTTTTGATTTAAAACATAAAACGGCATTTTAAAAAAGTGGTGATAACTTATTTCTTACAATGTAAGCTATAGTCTCTCATGGAAAAAAGAGAGTTTGCTTTTAACACGCAATCTGCACGGACGTACGAAATCTGGACAAAGGTGCCTGGACTATTATGGCGTGATTTCAGTATTGATTCCGTTGTTGGACTTGTGTGATAATCCTAAACAACTTTATACTTTACTTTATGCTCGTGTTTTTGGAAGATATATTTTGGATCCCATTGGATCACGACTGCCAAGGTCAGTTTGGGAACCATGATCGGATTCGCCATCGGTGATTAACTACCTGAGCACGTTGTATGCAGTGTAATCAACCTATTTTGGGTGGACGGGAGTGGATGAGACTTAGTACTGTTTTAAGAAACATGAACGAATCGTTAAAAGTGCCAATCATTACGCATTAACATTTAACAAGTATTATTGGTAAGGGAACCGTTAACTACATCGTCATAAGGGAACGTTCACAAATTACGTAACACCTGAAGGGGGTTGACCAAATCAGTTATAATGGGGGGAGGGGAAAGTTTGACGTAGTGTTACATAACGAAGTTTTCATTTTTCTAACTTATGTTTGCGACTCAATTTTTTTATTCAAAATTACTGGCCATTACGACCCTAGCCTCTAATTTACAGCTTGTAAATTTGCAGGGTTGTCCGACAAAATACCACCAGGCAAAATACCACCGGTAAAAAAAATACCACAGCCAAAATACCACCATACTAAAATACCACCCTTCCAAAAAGTATACATGGAAAAATGCCACCAGTTAATAAGTTTATTTTGGTTTGTTCTCATTGAACGTCCAACCGCTTGGGGAAGATAGCCACATCTATCTATCCATCACGGAACTGGGTGCGCAACACTTGGGAGAAGTTTATTGTCGTTCTTACACATTTGGAAGGAGGGAAGCCGTTTGTATTTTGAATAAGCATAGCCAATAACGCCTGATTATGCTGCAGAGCCCGAATTGATTTCCAGAGAGTAGGTTAATTTTTACAAACTAACTTTCGGAAAGAATTGTTCTAACCTTCACATAGATTGTTCGTTAAGTGTCTCAGCGTTGCCTCATGCACGTTCCAAACATCTGATGGAAAAAGTGGTGGGATGCGACGAATTCTTACCGGATGCGGTGCACTGAGGGCACGAGAAGACCTTATTGGGCGAAACTTATGAGTAACGTAGGTCTCACCAAACTTGGTAATAAGAGGAGTTATTCATCGGAAGTCTTTGTCTAAAGGCCTTGTCTTGTGTCACACAGTTAATGGCCAGAAACACTAAGGCATCAATCGTGCCACATTCTTGTTTGATGCCTTCGTCGCTGCTGAAACTAGACACATCGAGCCCTAACTCTTGCATTTTTTCCCCACATTGTGCGTTAATTGGCATGCGTTTGCATTTCTGTAAAAAACATGGTATTTTTGCATGCATGAATTTTGCAAGATTTTTATTTTAGTATGGTGGTATTTTGGATGTGGTAAATTTAACCGGTGGTATTTTGCCAGGTGGTATTTTGACATGGATTCATTTTTAGGTTGGGGGGGGGGGAGAAGGGGTCATGCCATGTATTGCACTGGTGTTGCAAAGGGCGGTGACGGGTTGTCTAAATTGCTAGACAAAAAGTGTTACGTAATTTGTGAACACTCCCTAATTGTTCGTTGGGAGAATTTGGTTGCAGTTAAACAGGGAACTTGTTTTCTTATTCAGCAAAATAGCATTCGTTCAGTTAGCACGTTATGACTTTATTCTAAATAACTATTTCAGTTACACTAAAATATTGTTGAAAAGGCACATGCCCACCTAGGAACCAATGATTTCACCCTATTCTCATGATACAGACGCAAGGTACATTCCCAGAAGGAGAAGAACATCGAAACCAAGAAGTTGTTTACATTTCCCCTCTCTGGCTTTCGGATTTGGCTGGGCCGAATTTCGACATTTTAAGATTGCAGACAGGCCTTGACTATAATCGAGGCTAGATTCCAAATCTTCTCTCATACTTAAAAAGATTCAATTTATGCTTGGTTGGTTGGATAGGGATGATCATCTTCTCGTCTGAAAGCATGGGGCTACAAATATGTGTAGTTTGTCAAAAGAAAGCAAATTAATCCATACGTTGTGCAGGCGTATTCTTAATTCCTTGGCTTGCATGGTCCTAAATGTCTGAACGAAAAAATGATCATTTGCAACAATCAGCAACAATCACCCAACAACGTCTCAACAATACATGATGTCATGAATGTTGACCAATTTTTTTTTCGAAATTATCTGGAACGTCCATCAACAATGGTCTGTCACAGCAACGGACCAACGAGGAGCGAGTCAATAAATTGTTGTTCTCAGTAACAATCAGTAAACACGCGTAGCTTTGCTCAGTATCTAGCCACACGCTAGTGTGTCGCGCCAAGTTAGGCAAGAATCATCACAACTAACATCACATCAATTTCAATTGATGTGATTGTCGAGGTTGTAAACCAATGTAGCGCGGCGCCATAGCGTCATGTCTTATATCTTGAAGCATAGTTGGGCACATTTCAGGTACTTGGGGGAAAATTGTGTCGCGCCAAGTTAGGCAAGAATCATCGCAACAAACATCACATCAATTCAATTGTCGAGGTTGTAAACCATTGTAGCGTGGCGCCATAGCGTCAGTGTCTTATATCTTAAAGCATAGTTGGGCACATTTCAGGTACTTGGGGAAAAATAATAATGCGGTACAAAAGCTTTTATTGGTTGAAATCGAGAGCAGTGTCCCACCTGACAAAAATTAACTCGTGTAGGAATGCCAGCTAAGCTGCTTTCAATGCAAAATCTGACCCTCAATAACGTTGAAAATGTGTAACTAGGTAGCTAATTCTATTCCGCTCATCCCCATGTTAATTTCCATAGAGTGATTTTTCATCGATACCGAGATACCGAGAAAGGTTCCAGCTATGAAATTGGACGAATGGCTGCAGTACAATAGAGGCTATGGTATGCAGCAATCCTCACATCCCACTTCAAAAAAGTGGTTACCATTGAGACAGTTAAAGATAAGATAAGATAAGATAGATAAGACAAGATAGTTGAAACATTTTAGATTAGCTTTATATTAAATGAGTGACACAGGATCGCTGCATCCTGGTTTTATTGTTCTTGATCTTTGGTTTTACTAATAATTTCTTGCAAACAATTGACCTGTACTGAACAAATATTTTTCTTGCATTACTCATTGCGTGACCCCACGGGAAAAAAGGTTTTGAAGAAAATAACGAATAAACAGATTTGTCCAATGACTTTTACGCTCCGTCAGCACATTATTTATGCTGCTGTTATTTACGCCACTGCGTTGATCCTCCCATGATTCAGCTTATTACCAATATGCCCCTCACCGTTTCTCAGAAATAACGCTACTTACCTCTTTCAGTTTGTATAATCCCACTCCCCTTTGCTGGCGTGTGGTTTGTGGTCCCCAAGTCACTCCCAAAATCCAAAGATTTATCTCTGCCCCTTACTATCTTCTGATGGGTAAATCATGCATCTAGAGATGTGAATCCTCATCCCTCCTTTTTTAGCCGAGCCATTACTCGTCTTTTAATATTATTTATAGCATTTTTCCTTTCAGGCATTTCTTCATTGTTCAACAGCCACCTCTCCATAGCAAAGAAGAGTTGTTCTCTTAATGAAGGTTCTTTGAAAACATCGTCTTCCCTTCCACCACTCTTCCTCTCTTTTCGATATTCGAGAGTTGATGGGGAACATCCTTTCCTTCCACTGATGTCAGGTGACCTCAGGGTTTTCCTACTACTGAATCAAAATCTGTTCCCGCTGGCTGTATTCTTCGGGTGTTGGGATAGGGCTGCTGAGCCATAATTTATTCTCTGTCCTCTGGGTTCTTTTGCTATGTAAAGATTGACTTGAAATTATTTCACCAATACCTTATCCGAACCTGGTCCTTACTCCAAAGCCAAATGTGACTCGCTATCACTATCATGAATGGCCTGATCACTTTGTATGGATTCTGTATCTCACAACTCTCCTTCACTTCTGTGCTTATCCTCCGATATCTCACCCCAAGTGTTCTCAGAGGTCTCCCTACACAGAGCATCTCAGGGCTCTTTGCCATTTCTCAAACATGTTTGCGTACTAATTTCCTTAAGGTGATAACGTCCACCCATATTAGTGTCTTCAACTTTAGCATGTTATGAGCGACGGACTAGTATGGCCACCTTTGGTATGCTACGAACATCGTCATCTTACCCATGGATCGCAAATCTCTTTCAAGATCGGAGTTTCCACTTCCAAGTATTCATTTTAGGTGTCTGATTCGTCTCCTGTTGGCTCTAATGACCAAGCTGTCGACGCGCCATTAAGCCTCATCTCCCCCCCC
>JAHWFP010162744.1:0-13290 GCA_023313725.1 Lithobius niger
TCACGGTGTGCAGATCCATCATGCAGAGCATACCTACAGAAGTTCCAAAATCCAGATATATTTCTCCAAGCCTTGAATGTATGATGATTCCCTTCAACCTGCATGCCCCTGAAATTATTGTCAGAAACCAACAATTGATACTTGTTTAGATCTCAGTTTATAACAATAACGAACTTAATATTGCCGTGGCAACTTTTTTGTAATTCTCGATTAGACCTGCCATCGTTAATCTCCATAGTCTTCACTTCCCTGTCATGTTCCATTTCATGTAAGATATATTAATTACGGATCTCTTTAAATATAATTATTTTCCAAACGGCCTCACCCTAATTTATGTCATATCAAGTTCCCAAACTCTGCATCAGGGTAGATTAGTAGGTAGTGACGCTTTTCTGAAAACGTGGGGTAAAAAAAGGCCTGCTTCCACCAACGGCACCAGAAGGCAGCACTTGTCTGGTTCTCGTAGGAGCCGAAACATGAAATAAAAAATGGCGGCGGCGTTGCCATGGTAACCATTGTAATAGCGACAAAACCTGCAGAAACAGACGAAATGCTCGTGCGTAGGCATCATCCGAAGTAGAAGAACTTATTTTGTGTTCGATTCAAACTGTATATAGATCGTTACACAAACGTAAACCACGGATGAAGCTTCAGCATGATAGGGCGATGAGCACGCTTGTTGGGTGTTCTCGAAACCCAAAACCAAGCCTTAAACTTAGCTCGACTCGTAACGACAACCCGTTTTAAAACTGAATGTTGGATTAAAGAAAGTAAAACGATCAGCCAGTTCTGATCTTTCTTAAAATTATTTTAATGTAATAATCTGCAGTATGGTATATTTTAAACGATTAATTTTGTGTTCTTATAGTGACCAATTTGTTCTAGTGACGCTAAGTAGTTTTGATCCCCATGATACTTTGTGCTTCCGTTGATTGACGACAGCGCCCTCTGGAGGAAAATAGCTGAAAGTGGGTACTTCTTTCGTCCAAATGTTTAACGTTGTGAGAGAAAGAGTGGCACTACCTATACATATATTCTTCTACCGTGCTCTGCATAATGTATCAATTCCATCCCATCACCAATGATTAATTGGTATTTTGTATTGATGGGAAAGCGCACATTTGAATCTGAACTAGTAAATTACCCTTAAACGCGAGCTGACTCCGTTATACTGATCATTTGCACATCACCATTTCGTGCCACCATTCATATTCATCTCATTACACCAGAACGACATCACCAAAACCCGCACGGGATCAGTTATTGGGCCCTTTTAAAAATTTGTATGTCGTGTTTCACAGTCAGCCCTGGATGACTGCATTATTCTTTGGCATGACCATTCCTGCACTACGGATTATTATCTGTCTCTTAACCCTTTGATTCAATTGTGTTGACGAAGCCCTTAAATTAAAAAAACATCTAACATAAGAACCACAAATAATGGTTTCAGATGATAATATTAATAATAAAATTAATTGGCATTAACGATGGGAAATTAAGTTATAATATACAATTTATTTTAAATAATTATATCTCTACAATTCAAAAAGCAGAAAGCTAAAACTTGTTACTTAAGGCAACTAAATACATGCAATTTGTTTTAAAAACACCTTAAACCTTAAACTTCTTAAAATGTTTGAACACAATTCATAAAACTAAACAAATATTCAATTCAATTTAAAATTCGCTCTTCAACCAGAGAACAATTAAAAATACTTGAACGTGGACAACATAAAGTAACACAAATAATTAAAGACGGGAAAGCCAAAGGCTCACAATAAATAACTAAATACAGATGCAAACCTATTTACGTTGCCTTTTGGATTTGTATGTCAGACTGCCTGAGCGGGGAATGGAACCCAGGACCTTTGAAACCAAAGTCCAAGGTCCTACCGCTGAGCCAAACTGACACGACCAAAAGGAAACTTCCATAGGTAGCATTTAACACGTGCAGTGCATATATACATTCCCCGCTCAGGCAGTCTGACATACAAGTTCAAAAGGCAACGTCAATAGGTTTGCATCTGTATTTAGTTATTTCTTGTGAGCCTTTGGCTTTCCCGTCTTTAATCATAATTTCACGTTTAAGTGTTCCATTCGTTCCACTTGGAGGATGGCGCGGCAAATAAGCGTCCCTCCAGTGGCGATTGGAAAGTGTTTGTTTATTTGTATATATGCACGTGTTAAATGCTGCCTATGGACGTTTCCTTTTAGGCCGTGTCCGTCTGGCTCAGCGGTAGAACCTTGGCCTTTGATTTCAAAGGTCCTGGGTTCGATTCCCCGCTCAGGCAGTCTGACATATAAGTCAAAAAGGCAACGTAAATAGGTTTGCATCTGTATTTAGTAACACCAATATGTAGACTTGATAAGCTTGATCAAATAATTTCTTCGTGTTGCTGAATATTACAATTTTCTTGTCTTAGATAATCGTATTCTGTTTTCACGGTGGCCTCCATACCAATGAACTTTCCCCGTGACATGCTCACACTCGCAACATTTCGAAAACTGTTATGAATTTGACACTTCAAAGCCTATCAGTTAATTATCTTCGTTTGGATTTTAAAGCATCATTAACAAATATTATCGAAATCAGAATTTGAGTTTTCACTTTCATTAAATGGCGTTAGCTTTCCCTCGAGAAGTCAAACACGCAATCAACGATGAACGAAATGGTACGTTTGCGTTATTTTAACACGAAAATTAAGTGACTTAAAAATTTGATACAAGTCAATCCGTTATTTCAATTTTTCACAAACACCAAACGGCTATAACTCAGCTTGCTTCAACAACATTAATTCAAAGCATTGGCGAAAATAATGATTTTAAATTGACACACTGAAGGATAAAGTTTCAAACAATAGAACGAATAAAATACTAAAAAATCAGAATAAAAGTGTTACATGTGAGAGCCAGCTACCTACCTGCTAGCAAACCAGCCACAGAGACGAAAATAGCAACATTCCTTAATCGGACTCTCTGCATCTCTGAATGAATCTTTAGTATATTAAGTTCCTTCTTTTGAAGAAAACTGAAAACCTTAAAATGAAATTAAACATTTGCATAAATTGTTTGCAGATACTGGAAATAAAAATTCACAGGCCACAAACACACGTAAATATTAAAACGATGGTTTTAGCAATTATGCATCACTTCATAACCAATAATTATAAGTTCAAACCATAATAACATAAAACACAAAATAATTGCGAATAGTAGAATAGGCAGATCCGCTTTCTAAGTGCACATATGAGAGGCAAGAAGCGCTCAAGCCAAACCTAAGGTCATCTGAGATATCGCTACACAAATCCGCCTCCCTCGAAGCCTGTGGACTCCGCTCCACGCCCCTCAAGACAAGCGAAACACAGAACAAAGATATCAGAATAACTCCTTTCCCAGAGTTGCAACCAACAAAACAAAAATCCGGAAGAAATTTTTCCTTTCCTTTAAAAAGATTTACACTACCTAATCAAACTTTCAATTTATCAATGTCTAACCAACACAAAATTCCCATCCTTGTTTATTTGGGACCTGAAAAACATCTTATCCTTTTAATTTAATCATACGAGATTAAAGATAATAAGAAAACAAACTCAATGAGGTATTTTTTTTTGTAATAGGTTCATTAATTTAAAAGCTTCCAACATTTAAAAAAGTTTAACTGGGAGTCACACGATTCGTGAATACATTTTCCCCTGATTAGCTCAATCAGAAGAAAACATTTGTAATAAAACACCTTAAACACAAGTTTACTCATTTAATTGTTAGAGATTTTTAAGGGCAGACCCAAAAATCCAAAGAAAAATTAATTTTCACCTAAATCTCCGAATCCTTCTTCAATTTACACGTCCTAAATTCCAAAAGCTTCCAACTTGTTTAACATTTGTAATGACTTTACCTCGCACTATTTTACAAAAAAAAAATAAGCTAACTTCAGATTGGGGGGAAAAGAAAACAAAACATTCAAAACATTATTACATTGAAGTGTACTACTAATTGTACTCTGTTACAGTTCACCTGTCACAACCCACATGTTTCTTGTGTACCTTTTTCGGTTATCTTTCACATCGTTATCTTGGCATTACTAAAGGCGACCAACTTAAATTTTACCATAGGAGGGACAATTTATCTGGTGAAATTTGAGTTGTCGTCAATAATAATGGCAAGATAACGGTGAAACGATGAAGAAGACGAGAGGGTCAGTATGGCTGTAAACTGAATTTGGGTTCAAATCCAATAAGTAAGAACAATAATAAATTTAACCTCCAAGGAGATGTAACAATAGTACAGCTTTCCACAAGGGACATATTTTACACTTATCCTTTTCCTTTGTTATATAAGATGTTAGTCAGGCCAGCTCTTAACTACTGTTCTTAAATAATTGGAAGATTGTGGAAGAGACAGTGATGTTTCCCAATTTGTCTCCTTTCTTAGAACAGTTAAAACAGTTCATAGGTACTCCGTATTTTTGTATTCTAGTTTCTTTATGGCCTCCTTTGCCCGTCTACTTTTCTCCATAACTTTATCTGTAATCGTGGTGACAGATAAAATTGTATGGGCCAGCCACAAGACTTGTATGTCGTCAGCATTTTTGTAACTGAGGTTTTCATGCAACCTTGGAACTCTCTCCCCGAACATGTTCTTTCAGTTTTTTCTGTGAATAGTTTTTTGACTCTATTGGGTATCGGGATGCACTGACCAGGCTTCTCACTATTTTTGTGGGTGGAGATGTCTTGTTTTTAATAATTACCTTGGTGCAGTCTTGATCTCTTTAAATTTCTATTTTTAGTTCACCAATTTAGTTTATTTTCAGCTTTCCCATTTGATCAACATTTAATAGTTTGGTTAAAAGCAACGATAGCCTGGCTCCAAGATAGCCTGCTTTTTTCCTAAGTCAAATGTTTTCATAGTATTTCTATTATTAAAGTTCATCTACTCGAAACAATGTTATCACGTTCGCTACCATGTGTATCACCGGTACAAAGCAATCCTCGTGTACCCAATGCGCTGACTGGTTTTCCACACACATGCGTTTGTTAAAACTTCGGAAAATCTTTCATAATAGATAAAAAATAAATACGTGTCAAAAGACTACAAAGCTTCCAATGACTTGTTCAGAGTTAATTTTCACAATAAGGTATCCTACCTACCATCCAGACTGTGCGTACATCACCATAAACATGTTAGGTTCATGATGGATGCTTGCATATCACCAGTGATGCACAATCCATGGATTTAACACATGGCAGGAAATTGTGACCCGCTCGTATTTACAAACTGCGTCAAAAAATAATAATAATAGTTTCATGATTTCTAAAAATCTAACACTAATTTATATATGTATTTTTTTTAATTTTACGTATGGAGCTCTTCTTTCAACTTGTTTTAAGACAAGGTTTCGTTTTCTTTTGGTTTTAGTTTCGGTTTCACTTTCAGTTGTTACGTTCTTATCAAACCAAAACAGATAACTGTAAAATTTAAGCCTTTTATGACCAAGATGGCCAATACGAAACTTACAATGCCAAGAGATAAATCCAGAGACATGTCCCAAAATAATGATTGGGTAGCATAAATTGAAGATCGATGGATGAGGACGGCTGGTGTTTGGCATAGAAGTGACGAGGCATGAATACAATTATCTTGAAATTTTGAAAAACCTTATTAGTTTCATTTATGGTAAATGCGAATTGCGATGAGTAAATGGCTATCAGAGCCCTGTGTGGATGCTACTTTCGCAACACTAAGAAACTACGAAACTATCTAGCTACCTTATTAACACTACCAATTCGTTGCATATAAGTAGTAAATTTAGTTTCTGGTGATTCTTTCTACTAGTAAAAATATTTGCAGTTATGTACCCAAGTATTTTATTTACTATCATCAAGAATTTATAGAGTGGGGGAGGAGAATTTGTAACTCTAAAAATTCACCATTGAAACGTCCTAGATCCATTCCAATTAGTTTCATCAGAGTATTCAGAGGGCGCCACGTGTTCCATCTGGTTATTTTTGCTCATTTTTCAGCCCAAATCTAAAGTAAACTCAATTACAACTAAGCTAAACTAAATAATAATTAAATACGAGCTAGTTTCGTTTAGGTTAGTTTAATTTCAGGCTGAAAACTGAGTTTAAATTCCCACATAAAACTCGTGCACGGCCCCCTCTATAAACTGAGACGGAACTAATTGGAATGTATCTAAGACGTTTCCGTATGGGCCTCAGTCCCAAATTCTCCTCCCCAACCCTATAAATTCTTGCTATCATTGATGCTTGTTTTCTATCATATTTGTTGACGCAGTGACAGAAGACAAATATTCAGGGATGTGTACCTAAATATAATCCAATCTCTTAAGTGCATATGATCGGGTGAGTCCCTTAATCAATATATCAACAAGTTGACGATCGAGTCTAATGGTTTACTATTGCTTGCTAATCATTCTTAATGGATGTGTCAAAGATTTTATTATTAATCGGCTTTACGAGATAAACAATGTTTGGCGCTGACATACCTTTTACCCGCTTTTATCGATCATCATTAAAATAAACGAGGCTTTTATTTTTTTACTGAACTGTTACACACTTTTATCGTAAATTAGGGCTGTTAATTTTCAACACATTCAGGGATACTTTTAAACTTTTAAATTAGCGAAAAAAGGGAAAACCAAAGGTTCGAAAATTAAATTCTTTACCGAAACAAATTTAAAGTAGCGTTACTCTTATGCAGTTTTGTTGTAAAGTGATTCTTGAATAACGAATATATCACGCCTACACAAAAAAATATATTACGAGCACAGAATTACGAGCACAGAATTGTTTATCCTACCATTAAAACAGATTTAAAAATTGTTGCATAACAAATAAAATCACTTCGTCCGGCCTGTAGTGATATTAAAATGTTCAGTGTAAATAGCTTTTTACAAGCTTTTTAAATCTGCACATTAATACCGAAATTCCAGGATTTTTTTAAGTGTACACCCAAAAGTGTGTTGAAAAACGTTTCATGAATTTGAAAATAACGATTTTTATCCATGAGTAGACTGTCACATGCCAGATCGTGATCTACCAGAAGAACATATACACACTTCTGTTTCTAGTTTCATAAAAAAAGGACATATACGACAGAATAAATAAAATAATATTGCTGATAGTAGCATTGTTTTTTTCTTAGTTATTATATAGATTGCATAGCACTAAAGCCTAGTACAGGCAAATTATTAGTCACTAACAACCCTTCTAAAAAAAGTGTTGGAGATGAAAATGAAACTGAGATAGGAAAAACAATTGTGGACCATTTGCAAAAGCGGTGAAATGGAACACATAGCCGTAAAACAATGAACGTCCAAAGATTGCTGAAATAATGCTTACCATGGAGTTTTTTCAATTATCTTTTTAGGTTTCAAAAACGAACACAGACAGATAAAAATAGGCATAAAGACAAAAGCTGAAATTTTATCACACCTTCCTTCAATCGTAAGGCAATTATATATTCAGAGGAGTAAAGAATGAAATACACAAAGCTGCAATCACAATTCATCACGTTAATGGAGCAGACTAGATATTATTATTCCCTTACACTCACTCTGTTGGCATCGTTCTTGTCTTCGCCTCATATGAATTTTTATCTATGTGTTTTATTTACTTGTGTTTTATCACAATTTTAATTGCCGAATTTTTCTGCGTTCATTTACCACATAAACGTTCCTAAACTTATACGTTTTCCTGCTCATCGGTTTTGTTAAAGTTTAGGTTAACAAATGAATAGTTAGTTGCTGATATTTACGTCACTCTCAAGTAAGAATCATTCTTACATTCAATGGCGATTTTGTACAACTGACAATGTGCACCAAGGACTACATTATGAAGTAAGTGGGGAAAATTAACTTTAACTTTAGTCATTGCATAGTTTTTTTCCTTAATGTTGGTTTTAAATGTAAGCCTAGACGTAAATATAGGCT
The DNA here is from genome assembly GCA_023313725.1 of Lithobius niger. Classification (NCBI taxonomy): domain Eukaryota; kingdom Metazoa; phylum Arthropoda; class Chilopoda; order Lithobiomorpha; family Lithobiidae; genus Lithobius; species Lithobius niger. The sequence goes on from JAHWFP010162744.1 coordinate 7,952, forward strand.
TAACTCTAACTGGCGTTATCTTTTCTTTTTTTTGGCAACTTTTACCAGTTTCTAGGTAACCTTCTTCCAGAGGAAATGTTGTTGAAAAAAATAAACACGCACCACGCAATCACGCACCACGCAGTCTTATCATTCGCACCATTACTTCACTGACGTCTAATCATGTTTAGAAGTGTTTGGCTGCGGCTCGCAGAATATTGTATTAAGCTGTCTGATCTATTGTGTCAGGGGCCAATGACCTTGTGTACAGCAATGCTCGTTCTCCACTATGTAAAGGTGACATTTTATTCTAACGCTTATTGATTCAAGTTAGTAAGAAGTTATGTTAAAGATAGCCGCCACTGATTATCGAATGTTTCACTGACTCAATTAGCACTCTCCAATCCTCAGTAACGTGAAGGATTTATTTGAGCCTAAACTTGCTACTTCCTTTGCTATTATTATGTGCGATGGAAAATTATTGTTTACTAGCATTAAAGTATCCATCGTCGACTTTCGTAATTTTGGAACACCTAGTGATAAACGTTTAGTCTATAGAACAGCGTCAAGTGACGTCATATTGGCTACAAGAGAGATACGTGCAAGGGGCACTAGAATGAAATGGTGGGTTAAACAACGGCACTTCTAGTCAAGACAGTGCTTTGAGAGTGGATTTCGTAGGCTTAAAAAACCGTTGTTTTCTCCAATCCCTTATGCTACGAGGTTGTAATCGGGAAAAAAAGATTTCACTTGCTTAAAAATATCAGCAACTGCTAACTAAACGAAAAAATCGCGCGTTTTAGGCCTGAGAAATCCAGTCTAATAGCATTGGCTTCAGTAAAACGCTCTGCTTTTCCCAACCAGTGCACCTTGCAGCTAACCCAGTTACTGGCTCCACAATAGAGTTATATACAATAATACCACGTCGTGTCACTGCCCTATTGTTTACATCACCTCGTTCGTTTTCTCTGTAGTTCTTTATGGGTAGACAATACTACAATGTTCCTTGCTCGCTCTTTTTCATTGCTGATAGTATTCAGTCGAACATTGTTGAATCAAAAGGATATGATTATGCAATAGACGACATTGCGTCCTTTCCGATCTCTAGTTTCGGGACAACTTTAAATTCAATATCTTTAAATCGCAACAATTATTGTTTGCAAGAAAAACAATTAGTATGGACCACATGTTATAGCAGGGTAAGGAAACATTAAAGGTTAACAATGAACTTTGAAAAACAGCTGAAAATATGCTCTGCTTGTAAGTTTAAAACTTTGTGTAAGTCAACAAAGCCTCCAGGCATATAGAAATAAGCCCTAATACAAAGTATACTTTTTATTTTTTATGCATTTCTCCTGGATTAAGGGGCTGAACTTCCATTTGAGTAATGACACCAACCATGGTTGCACGCATGCAAACACACGGTAGCTTTGCATTAGTGACGATGATTTATTGCTATTTCGCGCGCCTATAGTGCATTACACTTAATTGGATTATTGGTAAAGAGTGATGACGAAGGTAAACTCTGAAAGACTGAATTGCGTTGTTGCTGGTTTTTGCCAGAATGGTAAAGAAGCAGGAATAACCATCCTGACAACATAGCCATTAGTTACTTCACCAGGAAATTTCAAGCCGTAGCCCGCTGAAACAAAGATACAAAAAACAAGAAGGTGATAGCAAAACTATAACTACAGCGTAATCAGAAACATACAGAGTTACTTTTTGGTTGGCTCTTCATATCAACACCAGAAAATGAATTATCAAATTCATCGTGTGAAGCCGACAAGTGTACAGGTTCAACCAATTTCAAACCAGCCAAAGATCTGCTCAAACCAGCCAAAGATCTGCTCAGACTCAAGGAGCTGCAAAATATGTCAACCGATTATTGTTTTGGCGAAGATCTTTGGATTAATATCATGGAATTTCGTTTCTCCAAAAAATAGCCAACACAAGAGAAGGATTTACTGTTTCTCAATTCTTTCTCATTTGTACAAACTTTTAGTTCCCCTTATAACTTTGTACCTCGCAAGTTCGAGTTTTCAACAGTTAGGGAGTGCGAACAGTACTGACAACATCATTATGCTCATCTTCCAAATTGTTTGGGTTACTTATGTTTTGTTTGTGTACATTTTTTGCTTTTTAAATGAAAAGAGGTTTTCCAAGCTCCTCAACACGTTACGCGAAAGTGATGACTTGTTAAACAATGAATTTAGTTCTGCACAGTTTAAGTTGAAATTTATTTGGTTTCAGTTTGTTTTCAATCTAGTGAGTGCAACACTAACCATAACACTCAGTGTAACACTTTCAGTTGTAGTGCCAGATTTTTGCAACAATAGCGCAAGCCGATTTCAACTATTGCTTTCGATTATTTTTTTGATTAGCATTCAAATTGCTGACTTTTTTGTTGTTTCCTTTTTCACCGTTGTTGTCAACCTGTGTGCTAATTTTTTTGCGGCACTAAATTCAGCGCTAACTGTAAACTTAGTATCGTCTTCTCCATTACTTAAAAAGTTAATCGATATTCAGATTCGCTACAAGAAACTCCGTACTCTGGCTGCAACTATTCAAGACACCTTTGCATTTCTTCTAACTGTGAATATAGCATTTCATGCTATTTGCTTTTGCTTAAATGCATATAGGATTGCTTTTAAAACCAACTCGGATAAATCTTCGCTATTTTTCGTTTGTAATGCAGTTGACATTTTGCTAGCTGCGGTCAAATTGTTTTCAAGTGCAACAGCAGCTGATAACTTGACAAACCAGGTAAAACCATCATAGTATAAACAATAAATCTGAAAATGAAGGGTTTAGAGGCAGCAAGCAGTGGTCACTCATTATGTTATACAATTATGAGCTAGTCACGGTTCCTCTCTAGAAGAATTATATTGCAATAAAAAATAATAAAAATTGGAAAATTTTACACGTTACACTAAACAAAACATAATGTCATATAATACGAGATTAAATGAGCGAGGTTGAATACTCAAAAGTAGAGGAATTTATGGAGGTCAGAGAAAATTTACCAAAATCATTACTGGCTGTAAAGACTGGGAATGTGTTTAATTTGATCTAACCAGTCCATGTTTAATCGGATGAAGTACTTAGAATATCCTAGCTGTTAACCCGTCTAAAACGGTAAGCCCTTTGTCCCATTAAACCGAATGATGACACACGCCCATCGGCAACATTTATATGTCCCCCCGTTGTTTACTTCTATTATCTGGATTGCCCACTCATGAGCTATTTCGAGGGCGACACTGCTGTTGCTGGAGTTGATGATAGTCCTTGCTTACTTCGATAATAATAATAATAAAGACGAGCTGGTAACTCGTCAAATGATGGTAACCGGCTACCCAGTCACGGTAACTTGTCTACGAGGGCAAGCACCCATCATGCGGTCTTTGCTGTCTGTTGCTGCCATTATCCGAATTGCAGAAGAGCCACTCAGGAGCTACTTATATGATGACATTATTGTTGCTGATGATAGTGTTTACTCGCTTACGGTGTTAATAATGTAGATATGAGAGAAATCCTTTTTTGCGTACATTTTAGTCTGCGGTTAGTTTGAATTTTTAGCAACATTTAAAAAATCAAACACATGCGACGTTGATCCTTGTTTCTACAAATATTCCTACCAATTTCTTTAGAATCTGTTCATTTATTTTGCTTAATTGCAAAACATACAGGCACACAGATAGACAAAAGGCTCAAATTATCTATATGTCGAGTTAAAACGGAACATCGTTCACTTTGCTCACTCTGTCAAATACAGATAAATTTAAAAAATATTAGTAGCACTGTGAACAGGCGGACCTCGCTCGAGCTAGCCCTTGAAAATGAAATTCAATTCCTATGCACTCAATGAACTCAATCTGTGTTTTGAACTGCCATCTTGAATTGTCATTTGGCATACCAACATCGTAATTCAAATTTTTACTAAATTCTCTTCCAATCATCTCCAAGAATTGTCCATAACCATCATAAACCGTTTCATTGGAAGACAATTGGTGTACCATTTCATATTTGTCGAACCGCAGTAAATCGGGGATATTATGTCTTTCAGGCTTCGTTCTAAGGCCATTTCAACCAAATTCCGTTCAAATTGCTTTTGGATATAAATAGCATAAACCACTACTTGGACGCCATTTGGTGTCGCCATCTTAAATTTACATAAAAGTCGAATAGGACATTTTTTAATGAATATGCTGTTCTTCAAATTCCATTCCAGTTTGTATAATCTGATGAACGACTATAGTATATAAGCAAAAAACTTTTTACACTGTTCACTCATTCAGTCACAATAAACCAGTAGGTATACAATGACAGAATTAAACTCACTGTTTTGTTACAGGTCTTGTCTTTAATGTCATCTGGCTGATACTTTTAACCCAAAATATGAATTAAACCTATTATATCATTGACCAGCTAAACTTAAACACGATTTGTGCACGTGTGCACTGGTAGGAAACAAACTCTGTCTACAACATGCACTATCACTTCACATACTGTGCAATATCAGTACGCAAGTCGTATGGCTACTGAGCCGGTGTACAGTGATGGGCATGTCAGTGCACAGCATCATTAGAGAGTAGTCTGGTAGTATTATCAGACGAACCAAAGATGTGACTTCAATAAAACGAATTTGGTTTCTCACAAATAATGAGAAAATTTACTAAAAGCTTGGAATTGCATGATGTAGCTCAACATGTTAATGTAAATAATGTGAATTGGAACGGATCGGCATGAGAAAGAATTTTTTTTATTTAAACGATGAGGTTGTAACGTCATTTGACGTAATATGACTTGTACATTCCGTATGTTTGTGAGATTTGCAAATATATTTTATTCCTTCATAACACCCCAGATAATATTATTTTGGCTTAACGTCTATATTTATGAGGAAAAAGAGTGCCTTATCCCTATTTTTTTTTAGGTAGGACAGCTTTGAGTAATTTTAAGAGTAACTACCAAATAAATTATACCGTGTATTAAAAAGAGTGCTAATTACATGTATTTCGTTTTCCTATGCATCAGGAATTTCTTTACATATTTATTTAATTGTACGATTTAATAACCACTACTTACAGGCAAAGTTTGGGAAACATTACTTAATTGATATTACAAGGAAAGATCTATCACAGGACGAAAAATTTCAGGTAGCCTCAGTCATAAAGTCTTTGAGGAATTAAAAAGAAATTCATGTTCACTTTGATATTGCTTTCATGTAACTATAATTGCAGATAACACTGTTGATTGAGAAGTTAGGCCATTCTCCCATAGAAATAACATCTTCTTTTGGAATATTTACAGTTAACAGAAGTACATTTGCATCGGTATGTTTTAGTTAATGAAAGTATTTG
>JAHWFP010162783.1:0-11552 GCA_023313725.1 Lithobius niger
CTTTTGGCTTTTGGACGGAAAACATTCCCCCTACCGGCCTCCGCCGAGACGCCTCGACGGAGCTCTAGCCCTTTCGGTTTAATATAAATTAGCTCCGAACAAGCAGAAGTTTCTGCTATTTTGCTTGCTGAAACCGTATTCGTTTCGCCCTTGTCATTAGCCCTTTCGGCCGCTTCCCGCACCAGATTCCCGGATATGACGTGTTGCAGGCAACCCGTCTTACTCTCGTTTCGGTTTCAATCGTTTCCAACAACGATTGAATTTGCTACCGAGCTTTGGTTACACGACGTCATCTCGATCAAGTTTTCAAACGACTGGGTCAAGACTCAAAGCCTCGTTCGAGTGAAGAGCCAAGACTGTTCCTTGTTCTCCACAGATTGTCTCGACCAGGGTTACCCCTTGTCTCAAGTGAATTTCTGACAACAGTTTGCTGTCAATTCTGCTGCTCGTCTCATTCGTGGCTAAATCCCACGTTTTGAGTGAAGAACCAAGTTGGAAGCCGTCTACACCTCCTGCCGCTTTTCTCGACCGTGGCTGACCCCACGTGTCGAGTGAAAATCAAGTCAACACTTGCTGTGTACTGCTGCTCGTCACACTCGTGGCCAAATCCCACGTTTGAGTGAAGAACCAAGACGGAAGCCGTTCTCACGTCTTACTGCTCATCCGGACCATGGCTGACCCCACGTCTCGAGCGAAAATCAAATCAACTGTTCCTATCGTCTGCTTCTCGTCACACTCGTGGCTAAATCCCACGTTTTGAGTTTGGAACCACGACGGAAGCCGTTTGCACCTCTTTGCTGCTTATCTCGACCATCCACGTCTCGAGTGAAAATTAAGACATCAGTTGCTGCCCACACTGCTGCTCTTCTAGTTTGTGGCTAAACCCACGCTTTAAGTGAAGAGTCAAGTCGGATGAAGTCTGCATTTCCTTCTACTTGTCCCGTCCGTGGCTGATCCCACGTCTAAAGTGAATTCAAGTCACCAGTTGCTGTCCAAACTGCTGCTCGTCTTAACGTGGTCAAAAAAAAAAAAAAAACACTTTCTGAGTAAAGTCAGGTCGGAAGACGTCTCCATCTCTTGCTGCTGGTTTGACCATGGCTGACCCCATGTTTCGAACGAAAATCAAGTCTACAGTTGCTCCTTCGACATCACTTGCTGCTTGTCTCGCCCTTGACCACCCCACGTCTCGAGTGGAAATCAAGACAACAGTTGCTGCTCACATTGATGCTCGTTTCATTCGTGGCTAAAACCCACGTTTGGAGGGAAGAACCAAGTCAGAAACAACCGTGACTGGATTCAAGCCTCATGTAAATCAAGACAACAATGGCCGTCAACACTGATGTTCGTCACACCCAAGACAAATCGTCTTTTTTCACTGCGAAAAATCCAACACCTGTCAACTTAACACAATAGCCTCAAAGAAGCTGCTGGATGGCCGCCTTAGTGATCCAACCGCGCATGCACGGTACTCCCTATACGAATGATGGCTATGTGAGCCTGCCATCTCTCGGTCTCAAGCTGCCGCTCCGGCGGCCGCTCATCTCTGCCGGTTCTTCTCCTTCGTTTCCCGGTCAAGCTCAGCTATTCACACCATCCCTTCGCCAGATTAAACACGTGACTCCCTTCCCGTTGTCTCCCAGGTTCGCTCCACACTTCAACTCCCTTCAACTGGCGGTGACCTTCACCTGTCTTGCTCCCATCGTGTCATGATCCCACGTCCCGCACGACGCCTCTCGGCAGTCTTCATCCCGGCCAAGCTCCCTTCGCCAGGCCAGTGTCCATCATCATGTCACGTTCCGACCTTGCAAGACCCATCCTCAACTGCATCTCCACCCTGCTCAACGCAGACTTCGGTGTCTTCCCTTCGGTGTCTTCCCTTCGGGTCTCCCGCCGGTCAGGCCTTCGGTGTCTTTCCCTTCGGTGTCAGGGCTTCCCTTCACACGCCTGTGGCTTCCATAGAAGGTATGTGCCCCCCCCCCCCCCCTTCTGCTTCGTCCCTTCGCCAGCCCAAAAAATCTGCTTCGGCCCACCATTCATCGATGATCGCCAACGCCCTGTGCGTGAAACTCTCGGCGGACGCAAGCCCAGAAGAGATACGCAACCTTTCGTCCCTAATCTCACAGCTCTTCCAGAAAGCAAGCTTGACAACCTACCTCTCCTTAAACTGGGCAACCAGAGCCCTTCTTTACAACACCCTCCTCCTTCAGGAGTTAGCCCTTTGATCCGACAAACTTCTCCATTCGGCACCGTCTCCGCAATCAACCAATTCATGAGTCTGACACCCTTCCCGTGGTCTCATCCCGACTCTTGCCCCACACTTGGACATCTCAAGGAAACCAAAACCGCAAAAAGCAAAGCCCTTCGTCCAACCGCCCCTTTAAGAAGAACGCACAATTCATTTTCCGCTCTTCACCGGTCGACCGGAACAAGGCCGCATCTACACCGTCCTCTGTCCGTACGAATGAGAATTCATCCTTTCAACCAATAAACCAACATCCCTTTCGGTCCGACCCATCTCGCTCCCGCTCCGGCCAAAGGAACCAGCCGCAACTCTCAACCGCCGAAGGCGTCACTCCTCGCCAGGGAGCAGGAGCTCCTTTCGCTAGACAACAATGACGCCTTCCGCTTTTCATGCCTTCCAGTCGGTGCAAGACTCTGCCACTTCTTCCCGGCCGGGCAAGAACTAACCCGCAACACGAATGTTCTTTCGACCATCGGCCGATACTCCTAGCTCTACCACCGCTTATCCCCCCCCCGTGGAAGTTCTCTCCACCAATCATTTTTCATCAATCATGTATTCATTTTGTGAGAATGAGTGTTTTAAACGGACCTGTTCAAACTTTTCTAATTTTATTCAATGCAACAATGTTTAATATGCTAACTTTTGCCACTATACTGTGCGACAATGGACTATTCAGAACGTTTACAGAAGGTATACACAAGTACTGGTTTGTAAAAAATAAAAATGATGAATTCTTCTGGTACCTTAAATCACCTAATAAATGCCTTGGCGAAGTAAACTTCCGGTCCTCTAAAATGTCTTAAGGTCTAAATCGTAATTTTCCTACTGCAAAATTAAATATTTTAGCTTCATTCACTTAGTGTTATCATTCGGAAAAACGAACGCTGCGCTGGCTGCTGACTCTCATGACCTTGGTGTGGCCTTCTACCTCCCCAGGATCAGTAGCGGACTCTTCCTCTACTAGTGCCTGCATTAACTTACTGTCACTGTTCAATCTGTTTATTTCAGGCAGGAGATAGTGTTACAAATACCAGGAAAAAAAGATCAAACAGTACCATTGCCTTAGGCGGCAGAAGTAGCAAAGAAGCTAAGAAGTCGGGTAAGTGCGGAACAAACCCACTGTTGTAATTAAGACTTAACGCTGAATTTACCATGTTTAGCGGGGAATTAAACAAGGCTGTGTGGGTATGGCTGAGCAGTACGGCTTTGGTTTTCTCGCAGGTCGCGTGTTCAGCTCCCCCACCAAGCAGTCTGACATTCAAGTCTAAAAGGAAATGGAAATAGGTTTACATCTGTAGTTTCATTAAATGAGCCATTTGGCTTTCCACCCTGTATTTTTAAATTAACTTGTAATGATTCCTTTTCTTAAATTAAAAAATTCAGGTTTGGTGCCAGTAATTGACTAAAATCGTCTATTCTAAGTTTAGGAGAGGTTGGTCGCAACTTTAAAACCGATTTGAACCTTCAATAGAAAGTCCTACCATTTAGAAATTGTGAGGAAAAATTAACCGTTTGGGTTTTAAATCATTAATACGTATCCTTCCAAAACCACCAAACATTTGCGAACAAAACACCAGCTACTCGACAGTTTGGTACTGCGAAAACACCACACACACAACAGAGCTATACACAGCATTCCGAATGTCAATGAGGGTTCATCCTTTCTCACAGTCGCCCAAGAAAAACTTGGCCGTCTAGCCTATCCTCAATCCGATCGCGGCCGCCTGGTGTGCCAGAGTTTTAGTGCGCGCTGAATAGCTTTACAAACACGGGCAGAAGCTTGTGGTGGTTGCCAACAGACGGCACCACCTCCTGGGCAACTGGTTGGCATCTTGGCCAATTTCATTTGTCGTTATAAGCTGTGAACACAATGAACCAGTGAGGTCGCTTGTCTTATGAGTGGCTTCTCTGTCAAGTGTGCCTAAAGGTAGAGTGAAAGAGCATTGAAAAGAGGAAGCACTTTGCCCATGAACTTATTGATGAGCAGCCATAGCGATACCGGTAGTGGTTTTACCGAGGGAGATAATATTATCAAAGATTGTGTGCATTAGCCCAAGCTAATAATCATGAATCTGATATTAGTTTGTCCGAAATATCTTCGTCGAACGAGTCGTCATTGGACTGTGACGAATGTGAAATAAAAACAAAACGGTGCCATACCAATGGTGATAACCTAAGACGTAATGTCGTTTGAAAGAAGTTTGTGGCACGACCTAATATTAGTCAATTTTCGGAGAATATTGGATCTTGCCAAGATTATCTATTCAATATAATTACGACTAAAAAAAATTCACAAAATAAATTTTAAAAATACTCCGGCAACACAAAGAGAGCTGTGAAAGGTTCCGCCTGTTGTGCTACATGTTTTTGTTGGTTTAACCACGAAGCAAGCATATGTGATATGATAGTTTCACACATAAACCACTCTGGAATATCGTTCTAACCTAGGACGGATCGATTCAAAAACAGGCCCTTCTAAACAAAATATTCACATTTATTATAAAACTTGGCTATGGCGATTGTACAATTCAAACTCCAGTAGTTTTCTGATAAATGATTCTTTTCACAATAGGGGTTTAACACTGGAAAACAGTTAGCCGAGACATAAAATTCAAGAATTTTAAAACCTCTGTTAAAATAAGTATCACTGTGTAATTACAAATTTGTATTAACAAAGAAACACTCGGGTGGGTATCAATAATTTACGCTGCCGACGAACAGACCATGGTTTCTTGATTCAAAATACGAGCAGCTTTGCAGAGAAGCCAACCTTTTGCACTGGCACCGCAAACTTTCACAGGTAATGCTTTTAAAATCTCACTGGTGCAGCTATTCCTCGGGAAAAACGCAAAGCACGTTGTTGCACTTGAATAGCAGCAATTATACCTCGACGGAAAAGACAAAATTCCAAGACAAGGGTTAGAAAATGCATTAACACTTCAAGAAGACTGCCATTAGATGTCTTGGTAGCTTGCAATGAAATTCTGTACTTCGTGTCGCATCTTTTCAAACCACTAGTTGCCTACAACTTGGCGAATAACGTTATCAGAGCATTCACGGCTTTCGACGTTAACTATGCATTTGCAAAATTAGAAAAGCTTCACATTTCATGGGAAATTCATTTATCTAGGCATTGAAACAAAGTCAACCTCCATTAACGCTCACGGGTATAAATGGAACATTCAAGCTCTTATGTAGGACAAACGGAGTTGAAAATTGCACGGCAGGTGAATTGCACCATAAACAAAAGCTTTAAAAGTCTAAGACAGCAAAGCATTTCAACTTACGCAATTGTCCAACTCTTGAATACACAACAAGTAGTCAAAAGTGAACGACGTTGACGCTGAGTGCTAAATAGTAAATACTCATAATAAGCATACGCAAAACCAAAAAGATTGTAACAGTCAATTACAGGCCTATTTTCAGTGGCCAATTTTCTGCCACCTTCTTCAGGCCAAGCCCCGAGTTCTGCTCGCAACAGCAACAACAAACGTCAACCCCAAAACAGTTTGTTGTTGCTGTTGCGAGAAGAACTCTGGGCTTGGCCTGAAGAAGATGGCAGAAAATTGGCCTTCGAAAATTTGCCGGTAATTGAGTGCTACAAATTTTTTGGTTTTGCGTATCCTTATTGTGAGTATTTTCTCTAAAACCAAAGTAAAACGGCAGTGATATCGATCTATCAGAAGCTGAGTGCTACGATGGCGAGTAATGTACTGCCACATTAGTTGTTGAGGGGAGTTTCGAGCTATCCAGCAAAGCCTGCCGACGCTCAAACGGCCAACGACTGCACCATTGGAGAAACGCACACCGGAAAGACCCCTAGCATTTGCCAACACATAATTTTAAAGTAATGCTCATGCTCTGACGACTTAAACTGCGCAACCGCAAGATTTACATAATTCATTAAACTTAATATATATATATAACCATCAATGTAATTATCACTAAGATACAAAATAGAAAAACTATAAACAAGTCTTAAATAAAATTAATATTAATAAAAATAAACATAAAACCATCATTTATTGTATCAGATCTGAAGTACGGAAAATGACGTCACACGTACGTAATCGAGGAGGCACACGATAGCCCCAGTGAGCGAATAAAAGACAAGGTGCATCAAAAACCAGGAAAACTGATGTATAACATAACAGTTGACAAAATGTTCCGGTACCACTACACAGTAAGAATACATGTTAGGCCTCATTATTTTTATAAGTAAAAAAACAAAAACTGTCAATCAAAACTTTGAATCTGCTACACAATTTTCATTTTGTGTCGCAGTCTTGCTAATCAATTTTTTTTGGTTAAATCAAACCCTGCTTACCACAAGCGTCCACCAGGGGACTAGAAGCCGACGCGTAAAAACTAGCGGGTGTAAAACGGATAAACGTAAGTTGGCTAGGGCCCGTAAAAACACTAGTTCTGTTTCTTTTGGGTCTGCGTGTAGTCCAAAAGATGCTACTTCGGTTCCTGCTTTCCCCACGGTTAACCCGTCGGACATGTTAATGAACGTTTGTGATCCCAATTTAAATGCCATGGCTCAGCAGACGTCGCCGCGTTTGGCCTTGACCTCCCGTAGTGTGCCTGCTTCTGTTCCGACTCTTTCGCCGCCTGTTGTGACTGACATTCCTGTAGGGGTTTCTAATTTAATAAGTGCTACTATGGGGACTGTTTTAGGAGAGTTGCAGGCTTTTTTTTGTGAGTATTCATGTCTTTCACTAGAGATGCTGCTAAGGGCAAAATGGCATCCGCCATTACGCCTGTTACCGACGCTGTAAGGAATGCTTGTTCAGGACAGCCAGTGAATGATTCACTCATACTTCCCAAGACTTCTTTGGTTCGACAGTTCGCCTCTTACCCTGTTTGTCTCAAAGTCTCTGCTTTGTTTATTGTTGGTGGCTCGACGAGTTTTGTCAAGCAGTCAGCACTTGGCATGTCTGTTGCTTCACCATCACTTCATCCTATAGTGCGTGACATCATCGTGTCAGCCGATGCTCATCATGACAAGAACACATCGTGATTCGTTGAGTCGTTTGTCAAGCCCAAGATCAAAGCGCCGTCGCATTCATCGAATAAAAGGAGGAAAGCTCGGAAAAACTTAAGCATTCGTATGTCTCTAAATCTAGTGTGTTGAATAAGAAAGAAAAAAAAACCCGATTCCGCGGCCCCCCCGAATCAATCGTAATCGTGGTGTGATCTAAAAGTATGCTGTTTCTAATTCTAATCGTCGCTTATACCCTCCGGGGTTCGTGAGCGATGCTTGTAATGTGAGCACAGTAACTCGAGCGTGTTCGGACGTAGTCTTAACAAGTGGCGAAATCCGTAGGGGGCATGCTTATGGTTCGGGCGTAGTTCACCCTAGTGACGAAACCCAAACCACGCATGCTTTGACAAGTGAGACTGATTGCAATTAGTCGTTGTAAATCCCCATGAGTTTCAAACTTCGCTTCGATGTCGGCGTGTCGGCATGGTATTAGTAAGGTGGTCGATACTATATAGAAAGATCAGGATTAAATATGTTGTTGACCAAATGAACTTTTACGTGCAGCAACCCAACTCAAGCGATGTGTGATGCGGCCCACAAATGCCAATGAAATAGAAGCATACATTAGTATAAACATTGTTATGAGCGTTCATAACCACAATGAATACAAGAGTTTTTGTTTTGTGTATTTCACAATACTGAGAAGTATTTTGTAAACTTTTGGATTTGAGCGTCATTGAAGAAGTATTTTATTTTGTGAAGGGGTTACAAAAACTATACCTAAATCGTGTATAAAAAGCTGATGCAGTAGTTTCATATTGGACCAACCAACTCGTGAGCAGTCCCGAGTCCCTAGTCCTGTTTTCATAGTTTAGGCTCTTATTGCTCTACTACTAAAATAAACTTTCTTCTTGCCGGGTGGAAAATATCCTGTTAACTTAGCATTCATTGATCCTCAATGGATGTCTCCCTGGAGGTTTCTTAGCTGCACGTAGCCGCCTGCCCGGTAACCCTACCGTGCCTGCGCGGTCCTCCTCTATAAAAGCGAGAGCGCCATAACTTTCAGGCTTCGGCATTTATTTTCCTCCAGCGAACGTCTCCATGTCGCTCTGTCTCCCGACTTACTTTCGTTCAGAAAATGGATTCTCTCCCGACCGTGCCGAAGACTCCCGCTGAGGACCCCAGCGACCCACCTCCGCCTGCTGCTCTAGTCTCTGATGCTGCTCACTCTCTTACCGATCATTGACTTTCGGACAGGAACCCGCCGACGGACCCGACTGTGCTGCAGGCAACTGTCGACGACGAATCCCCGCTTCAAGCCGGTCAAGATCCCCAAGAGTTCTCGACCTTCTTACACTCGGAGAAACCTTCAGGGAAGCCAAGAAATTCTATCGCGAAGCTAAACGGAATCTTCGCCGCGCTATGGACACAACGAACTCCTATTCTCCAACATCTCCGCTCGATCTTTTGTCTCGATCCTCACGTTATCGTCATGCCGTAACTTGCAGCGAAGTCGATGAACTCGTTCAAACTACGATCATACGGCTTTCGTCCGTGCCACCGGCCCCTCCGCCGTCTTGCCCTTCATCCGTCCGCCGCGAGCAATAGAGTAACTGGGTAGCATCAACTTCAAGCCATGAAAGCTGGAAGAGGTCGTCTGCAACCAACCAAACCAACGCAAAGAAATCTCGCCCACGTCCACTAAAGGCCAACATAGAAGAGCCGCAACTCCCGATCGCAGAAGCCGCTACTCGTCACCAGGGGGCAGGAGTCCTTTCGAAAGACTCAATAACGCCACACACCTCTCGTCCCGACCAGTGGGAGCAAGACTGACGCACTTCCTACCCGCTTGGCAACGCATAACAAACAACATAGGAATTCTTTCGTTAATCAAAGACGGATTTCGGCCAACCTTTCATTCCAAGCCGCCATTAGCAAGCTCACCACCTTGGGACTGGGCTCCTCAACTTCACGACACCCTTTCATCCGAAATCCTGCAACTCTTAAACAAAAAGGCCATTCAAGAGTACCGGGACCCAAAACCGCAGTTTTACAGCTCGATTTTCCTTCACCCGGAAAAATCAGGAGGCAATCGGCTAATTTTCAACCTCAAACCCCTGAACAATACATCTCCAACAACCATTTCAAAATGGAACCCCTAGAAACAATATTCTACTTTCTCTCAAGAAAAACGACTGGACAATCTCAATCAACTTGGAAAATGCCTATCTTCATGTCCCATTGCACCCCAAGACCCGCTACTATTTTCGTTATCTACAATGACAAAATCTACGAATTCAGGAGTCTACCATTCGACCTAACTGCCGCTCCGAAAATGTTCACCCTAATTTTGAATCTCGCTTTAGCCAAACTACATCACACCAAATACAAACAAGTGCATATCTGGACTATTGGTTACTAACCTCCCAAGACCCCCAGCAACTGGAGACACGGACTGCACAATCAGTCTACTCACCGAGCTAGGATTCGGAATAAATCTCCCCAAATCCCGACTGAAGCCTGCACAAATCTTTACCTTTCTAGGTGTGGCATTCAACCTAGAATCTGCAACGATATTACCTCGGAAAAAATAGAAGATCTCATCGAACACTGTCGACGCTTTCGACAACAGCCTCTACACTCACTAAGAGAACTGAACTCGCTTATCGGGAAATTGGATGCCATGGCAACACTTGTACCTTATGGCCATTGGATGGTCAGACCCTTTCACCACCATCGCATTGACAATTGGTCCTCCTTCCAAGAGAAACCAGACCTCGAGCAAAAACTGGAATCGAGCTTCCCCCTCGAATTCTTTCTATGGTGGTCAGATCCAACGAACCTCACACAGTCTGTCCCACTTCACGAACCAACTCCAGATCGTCTCCTCTTCACAGACGCATCCAAGAAAAGCTGGGGAGCCCACATGGAGCACTTTCAAACCTCAGGGTTCTGGTTCCGTCAAGAAACGGATCACATCAACATTCTGGAACTGAAAGCAATTCTGCTAACCCTCCAGCACTTTTGTCGACAAGTCCAAAATCGTGGTTCAAGTGCAAGCCGACAACACCACGGCAATCGCATACAGAAAGAAGGAGGGACAAATCGAGGAAGCTTCACGAGATAACCTCGGCCATCTTCCATTTTTGCTAACAAAACAACATCCGTTATAAAAACACTACGAAATTCGCTAAAATTCACAACACGGACTCGCTCTCAGTCCAACTTTTCGATACCACCCAGATATCTTCGTCAGGTCTCGAGGATTTTTCTGCTTTATACTTCAACTTTCATCGTTGTTTACTACGTTGTTTACTTCGTCGTCTGCTTTGCACACTTTTGCATTCGAATTTGACCGCGACCGCAGCCTCCCGCAGCCTCCCGTTGTAGAACCCTGAGGTTTGAAAGTGCTCCATGTGGGCTCCCCTGCATGTGCTGTTCACTCGTGAGACCCCACTGATGGTTCAACTGCTCGTTGAGTTCTCTTTCTACCAGGTATGCAACTCGAGGGAAAGCTGGGCCTTGGATGTTCATCAAAAGTACCCCGTTCTTTTCATGTTGTTGAATAGCAAGTGATTCAAGGCAACGGAAGTGGGAATCTCGTGCTGAATTTGACTTGAGAAGAGTACTCGTGCCTTTCCAGTCCACCTCATGCTTCAAAGATTTGCAGTGGACTGCAATGCCATTGTCATCCTTTTTATTCTTCACGTTAGCCATGTATTGTGCCACCCTGGTTTGTACACCTTTTCTGGTCTCTCCTATATAAACAGCATCACAGTGTCTGCACGGAATCTTATACAATGCTTCTTTCGTATTCTGAACGGCCCCCATTTTCTCTTCGTCCTGCGACTTCAGTGTCTCACGCTTTCCTCCCATTTTGCCCACTTCCTTCTTTCTCGTAATTCTTTTCTTGAGTCCTTCAACATTCTTAACACTTTCACGCCTAACCTTTTTATTTTGAACTAGCATTACAGCCTGACCGATTTTAGCATTTACCAAAAATATCATTTCAAGCTGTCGAGTGGAGCTCAAGAATTTAAAATATAGTCACTTATCTCAGAAAAGTATGCTTTAAATTGTGATGCATTTAGAAATTTTTTACACGAATTAGTACTGGCACAGTAAGCAGCGAAACACTGTTGACAAACTCACAAAAACGCAAAAGTTCAACATTGTTGGCCGCCATTTTGTATTCAGCTAAGCAAGGCACCTATACAACTTCCAACAAACACCATTTCACACAGCTCAGACTAGTCAGTGCTGCCATCTAACGACTGATATGTGCACTAAAAACATTACCTAACAACATTGCGTGAAGAACGA
>JAHWFP010162858.1:0-14877 GCA_023313725.1 Lithobius niger
TACTACAGTTGAAAGAACTGAGCAGACATCCTATGAACAGGTTTAATTGGTAAGACTGTATCAATTGCTTGTTTGCGGTTGTCTTCAAGCAGTGGAAACTTGCTGGTGCGAAATTTGATATCGGTCAGGCAATCTGACATATAAGTCCAAAAGGCAACGTAAATAGGTTTGCATCCGTATTTATTTAACCCATCTTGAGCCATCGGTTTTTCGTCCTGTATTATAACCATTAAGACATTTAAATAGTTAGAAAAAGTAAAAATCCACCGTCACTCACGTGGTTTAGAACCTTTAAAAAATTTAATTTCGAATCGTCTTCCTTACCTTTTTCATCTTTTCAGTAATGCAGTACGAAGAGCACCATAAATTACTAATTTCTGTAAAACGATACTTGGTGTCAACAATGAACATTCCTTATGTTTTCCACCAGCATTCGCAGCAAACCGCATGAAAATACATAAAGTCTTTCTGGAGATATTAGAAACTTAGTGGTACTATGATGCATGAAAATTTTACGAAAAGTCTTTTTCCAGTGGTTTCACGTTACCAAAGAAAAACGAACGAACTGGGCAAACTCTGAAAGTTATTATCTGTACAGAGAATATTCTTAGATTCCTGAAAACTGCTCAGTACACTGACAAATCTTACATAAATGATAATCAATATTACTAATAAAGGTAGCGTTCTGTGCAGCAGGATTGACATCTCCTAATGTTAGGTGTATATGTGAATCCTGCCATCTATTGTTAAATAAACTGAGATTTTCACCATACATGACTGCAGTTTGCAAAATTCAGATTTCTTTCAAATTTTGAATGCAAAGCTGATAAAAATGTAATTATTAATGTGCCATAGTTGTCGTGGCTGTGTAATAGGCAACATTTTGAAATTGCAGTGGTCGTTTTGAAAAAAACTGTTATTATGATCAGATTTCTTTCAAATCTAAGACGTAAATGAACTAGTTGCAATAAATTGAGATTGTAAATGTACCTCGGCCGAATTAATATGTATTGTCCACCATCTTGAAACTAGGCAGCTGTTTTGAAGTTATGCATATTATCGTCTGATTACCTCCAAATTTAGAACGTAGAAGAATTAGTTGCAACGACTTATGATGGGGAATGTACTATGGTCGACATTGTTTTTTTATATAAGTAATGTCACCCTAACTCTATCAATAGTAAATACTTGGTTGAACCTAGTATCTAATTTCAGCGATTAACCGTAGAGGTTACCGTCATCAACGAACTGAACGCACGGAGTCACTGCCCAAATATACCTTCCTGAGGATTAGTGTCACTAAAACAAAATGGTCGCTACAAGAGAATATGATTTACCCTTTAAAAAAATGGTAGGCCATGTTTCGAGGTTAAATTAATTTAAAGCTACATCAGAATTTACCGATCAAGCTTTCTTCAATTTAATCCAGCATTCAGTTTTCAGAGAGGGCTCAGCTATGAGAGGAGCCATGAATACTGCATGGTTTTGGCTTACGAGAAGTAAACCCGTCGGTTAAACCTGCACCCGTCGGTAAAATTCCTTGTAATGAACTGAAAATAGTCCGTCTCAAACACCGAGTAAGTCCTTTACCATCAAATACCACCTACACATGAGTATTTCGTCAATTTCTGATAGATTTGTCCCTATTTCCGAGGTTTCCCAGCCGCTTCGATTGGTTTGTTTGTTCAGCTAATCTTGTTGGCTCTGGTAAGACTATACAATACAATAGAACAATATAGAACAATACAGAAGAGACGACTAAGTTCAACGACGAGTAGGTTTGCTAAGTGCTGCCATCTCAACACCAAGTAGCAAATTTACAAACTAACCAATGAAGTTCCGAAGTCAACCAACTGATGGAGCCACTTTGCAAACCTGCTGTATTTCTAACCTGCTGTGTCGCATTTTTGCAGATATACCCTTTCAAGGTAAAGGGTAAACGGTCTTCACTTTAGGTAGCTGTGCTCTGGTTCAGCATAATGCTATGCTATCTTGGAGAGACTGACACATTTCGTTCTCTGGTGCCTTTGATAAGAGTTGTTAATATTTTACCCCACATTTACTAGAGAATTAGCATTACCTACTCATCTACCCTTGTTGTTATGTTAAAATTAGGTGGCTATTTTAAAATTATTGTGCCTATGCAGATCATGATTCGATTTGTTTCGTATTTAGAACATAGACGAACGTAGACCAATTACACTAGTAAAGATAAAAATATTAATCTATAATGGGTATCATCTTGAAAGTGGGTTGTCGTTTTGTAAAAATTCTTTTATGATGTGTTTTCTTTCAAATTTAGAAAGAAGATGAAAAAGTTGCTAGAAATTTAAATGCTGAATGCAACCTGGTTGTTGTTAATCGGAAATTCGAGGAATTTTATAAATTCGAGGAATCCAGGCAATTCTCAGGCCATACCTGCCAAAAGAAATGTCCACGAATGGTTTAAAAATTGGCAGGATTTATTTAGAAGATCCAGTAGGAACTGTCGAAGAATTAACGAAAATTTAGTCGGAATTATATGGATTTTTCTGAGAATTAAGGACAATTTTTACTAATTATCAATGTATTATCAGGAATTAATAAGAATTACCTGGAATTTACTAACAATTAAAGAGAATTACACGGATTTACACAGAATCACCTGGAATTAATTGGAACTACAAATCGAATTTAATGATAATTACGAAGAATTACTAAGGATTGTATTGGAAATACTAGGAACTGACAGAAAATACTAAGAACTAACTGCAAATTACCCAGAAATTACTGAGAATTTAGAAGAATTAGTAGGAATTGTTGAAATGTTACCAGGAATTGACCAGAAATTACCAAGGAATTAATAGAATTTACGTGGAAGTGTCTAGAATTTATTGAGACTAAGAAGCTTTACTGGGTATTATCGAAGAATTATGAGAAATTAATAGGAATATCCAGTTGCTGAATTGGAATTATCTGGAATTAGAAATTTAAGAAGAAATTGCTAGGAATTATCGAAGCATTATCTGGCATTGAATGAGAATTACCTGCAATATACTGAGAATTAAAAATAATTAGTGGGAGTTATCAACGAATTACGAGGAGTTACTAGGAATTTACTTGGAAATACAAAGAAATTAATTGGGAAAAAGCAGAGTTAACAGGAAATATCAAAGAATTGCAATGAATTATCGAGGAATTCGCCCATGTAGCAATTATTAGGAGATGACTGGAAATAACGTACAATTTACTGGAAAATAAATTGAAGCCAAAACTACTTTGCAGGCTTAATAATAAAGGGCAAACCTACAGATCCTGAAATTTTCCAAGTCCATTATAAAATTTGTCTGTGGGCAAATTTTTCATTGATTATGCTTAAATTTTGTAAAGTTGGAGGCCTTTGGAGAAGTGGTAAATACATCTTGATGCCAAACACATTTTGCAAGCTTAATACTGAAGGGTAACTCAACAGTTCCTGCAGGCCCTGGAACAGCGCTTGTGCGCTTGTTGATTGTGGCATGTAAAATATCCTAGGTGTATCCTAGCAAAATTGCCCCTCCCCATCCAGAAATAACCTTAGCAATTGGAGAGAACGTTAATTCGACTATTTCCATTACCTCTTTGCTTATTAGTGACTTCTCTTTTTTACTGGCTCATGGCAAATAAAACTAGCTGTTTTTGAGAGTTTTGTGCAGATCCGCAAAATTGCATTCCCAGAAAAACCTTTTCGGAGTGGGGGATAAAGTCAGTGTGACATACTTTTCCATGGGGATATGAGTAGGTGTGACAAAATGTGGCATGGGGAAGGAGGGGGTCAACGTTGGTCAAAAAAAGCGTAACATACTTTATGAATGGTCTCTTAGCTCTGCAATCTTGTGTTAGTTTGATAATTCCGTTTTTATTTTAAACTTTCCTGACATCAGCACTTCTGCTTTTGGAATATGACGACTAGGGAAGCTTTTTTGTCTTCACATACACTGGAATTATGAAGGTGCATTATCAAGGCATTCTGTTTAGTATGACTAAGTTTTAATTTATGTGTTTTAACTTTGCTTGTAAACGACTCCGAACTTCCAGACTAAGTCATAATTTGAAACTTTGGGTTCATTTGCACTTTCTGGCTTTTCTCCTGTCTTTTAATTTTTTCCCATTCTTCGCAATATTAATAATACTTGACCACAAACCTAATATTTACCCGGAAATCATTTTAATTTGCACTGCTGTTCGTATTTCTTCTTATCGTATGAAGAAATGAGTCTCCCGCAATCAGAAATTTGCTACGTATCACAATCTGTTGGCAAACTCTGGAAAACTTATCAGTTTGACAAATTTACTGCTTGGCTTCAAGAGATGGTGCCACCTACCAAACCTACCGTCTTACCTCCAATTGTAATCAGAATTGTAGTATTATATTTAGATGTGTTCCGTGTGTTTTAGCGGTCAATATAAGCAATAGAAGTAGAAATAAAATCTGTTAATTTTATAGATTTACAAATTTATGTAAATATTGCTACTCATTTGTCAACTATGTGACCAATTTTTTTCCCAATGCAAATATGTCTAGACTGCATGGATTACAGACATCGTCCCAACAGCTATAGGAAATTGTTTCACCTACAACCCAAGTAAGTAACTTAATGATTAATTCAGGAAAAGAATTTGTAACGGAGTATTCGTTTTTTTGTAACTGAATTACTAACGAATATATTTTTTTCTTTTGTCTATTAGAAAATAATTTGAAGTATGAAGGAATCAACACAATGAAAATCTTAAGTTTGAGTGATAGTAGCGTTATGCTTGATTGGCCACATGTAATAGATGGTAGACAAACAATTTCTGTAAGATATGAAAAATTCAGTAACTTCCAAAATTGAGAATACAATCCAGCACAACTGACTACTGTTGGGTACAATTTCGCTTAGTGCACACCGTGCATAGCACGGACTAAGCTAATTCATTTCTACAACTGTTAACAACCACTCCTTAAAATGTCACCTTATTTTTGTTCACACATTTTACGTCCAATTCTAGAGCAAACGTTGGATTTTTGTAAGTGAATTTAATGTGAAGATATTTACGTCAGATTGATTATAACCTCATGCATGGTATTAACAATAGATACATTACCAATGATGGTTGCAAAGTTTGATGGTACGACAGAGCCAAAAGAAGCACAGAAGCAAGATGTCACTTCCGATTTTGGAATGCTTTGTTGTGTCTGCTGTGCTTTGGAGGTGCTGAACTATCTCCAACATATGCCAGTTGCATTGGATTGGACAGGCGGTTTTGAAAGGTGTTGCTCGAAGACGGTATCTACAGACAGTACACGCCAGTGTGTACCAGCTGAGCCTCCACACGACTAGTGCACTGATAGTAAACATTTCTTTTTACCCAGCTGGAACAAAATGTGTACTGAAAGCACACATTTCGTGTAAAGACTGAACTAGTAAACAGTGGTGTGTACTCTCACTGCACACCGTTATCAGAGTGTACTGTTTGTCACTCGTTTAGGTAATTGTTTTAAGTCTGTCGTGATCTGCAGTGAAATTAAGAAGCACCCAATGAACGCTCCCGAACTTGCATTACACTAAATTTATGAAAATAAATTTTAAAATCTATTTAAATAAAGGAAAATTGGAAATTAGCCAATAGCGAATTTCCAATTTTCCTTTATTTAAATTAGCCAATAGCGAAAATTATACACTAGAAATAACGTAGTTCAGTAAGCCACCTTTATGCACTTGTGTTTCGTTGGGGTGGAATGACCCGGACGAAACGTAAGTGCATAAAGGTGGCTCACTGACCTACGTTATTTCTAGTGTTTAATTTTCGCTTTTGGCTAATTTCTAATTTCCTTAACATTATTTGCAGCAATTTATGTCTATTTATATATTTAAGTATTAAATTTAATGAAGTAGCTTATTCTTAAATGAATGTGTAATAAATGTACAGTGTTCCGAACCGTGGACCTTTCAATTAGGCTTTAATGCCTTTGCATCTATTAACCTGAAGTTACATCTTCTAAACTTTTTTCATTCTTACAGATGTTTCTTTATTCAGCAGAAGATTTAGCATTTATGAAATATTTAGCTCCACTTCGTGTATCAAAATTGTATGGAGAAACCAGTCACAGGATTGAAACCACCTTACGATTTACTGAAGTAACGATACTTTTTTCCTATTTTGATATAAGTTTGTAAGTTTAAAATATCAAATAACACATTCTCGTTGGTCCTATTTTCATTCAGAAATTAAGTCGAAACACGAAATATTCCCCATGCCGACCAAGGGCTCAAGTAGCGGGATGTTTAGAACAATGCATTCAAAACAACATTGTGTTGAAAACCAAGGAGAACTTCTGCAGGTAAGAAACAAAACAAAGGCGTTATACTTGTTATATTACGATACCGATGGCTCTTTGCACAACAGCCTGTAGTGCACAACTCATAGGATTGATACGGATTTCTAGAATTCTAGAGCACTTGATATCAATGCAGTACATTGTGCTTGTACAGTTGAGAAAGACAGAAAAAAAGTTATACAACTTTCATAACTGCTGCAACACAAAAATTACGCTAGCAGTATGAGAGCAACAAAAGTGATTACATCGTATTTATTGAAATTTATACAATGAATTTATTGCACTAAAGCAAACACCCACCCTCCTTATACCCACAATTAAAATTTAAAAAAATGACCATAAGTAAACATTCTGTCTGATGTAAAACAATACAGTAAAAAAAAAGACATGTATTCGTCTGCAATGGGATTTTTACGCAACTGCGGAGCAATTCGTAAATAATGACACATTAAATTTCACTTCCTTTCAAACTTCCACCCTCCCCTTTTCAACAGATACATAAGTTCTGCAACCCTCCCTGAAAAATGATAGCACAAATGTCAGCCCTCCCCATAGTAGTAAAGGGTGTATGAGTGTGCAGATCACACATTGAGCAAGATGGCCGACTTCCGGTTTAGTCACATCTGAGCCGGAAAAGAAGCCAATAATTACGTGAGTATTAACGTCATTTGTGGGCGGACTACTGACACCATTTTCCATAAAAACGACATGCTAAAAACCAATTTCAATTTCGGTATCGCAGCTTCGAGATGGTATGGCTAGCCTTGAGTATATGAAGTGCAGAGCGCACAATTCTGGACACCAACTGACGTTATTTCCTTTAGATACTGACGCATTAAAAAACCGTTGTTAGGTCCCGGTTGGATGACGTTGCACCAAATGCAACTTTGAAATATTATGGTGAGCCTTGGCTCAATCTTATAATGGGCACAGAGTATAAGTGCATTCCTGTAGATAGCTCCAAGTTATCTACAGTGGATCCTGGTCTGATTTCAAAATAGGCGCGCCAACTGATCTTGTACCATAGAAGGGAGTTCGGAGCTATCTACAGTGGGCATTATAAAAAAAAATTAAAAAATGTTAGAAAACATCGGTTTCAGTTTTGGTAGCAACAACATAAAACAAGTTCAGAATTCGACTATAAGCAGAAATAAAAATTAAAAGACAAACATTGTTTCATGTTTTATTTACAGCCCATGATTTTACACCTTAAATATACTTGTATTATGAATATAGGCATTCTATAATTTATCGTAACTAAAGTCAATAAGTGTTTCAATTTTCAACAGACGAGCAAAGACATCGATATTCTCGCAGCTAATCAACAGCTAGGCCGCAGATAGTTCTCTTCTTTATAGTCCAACGAATAATTGCTGAAACCAGTGTGGCTAAATACTGTAGTTTCTCTATGAAGGTCAGTGGCATTTATACATCAGCAGTAGGCCAAACCACACAAACTGAAGAAGTAACAATAACCCACGAAGAAGAAACTCGAATATGGTACAGCTGTTAAGTGGGATCGTAAATTGAGCTCTACAGTCTACCACTTTAATTATAGTATAATTTAAACAACTTTCCATTTTACTAAGCATTACTCTATGCTATTCCGTTGTTATAAAATGATGGTGGGCATCAACTTTAGGCTTCAATTTAATTAAAACTCTGGAGACAGCTATCAGGGTCAAAGAGAAAAAAGACCTAGAACTACAGACTGAATGGAAGCACCTACATGAGTGAGCCTACAGCAAATTGCATCAGTTACATTTGAGATAAGCATATTAGCAGGAACGAATGTAAAAAGAGAACAGAAACTGACAAATAAAAAAATATAGGACAAAAAGTACATTACGTTTTAAAAATTACAGACAAAAGAACGTCACTCGTGTATTTGTAATATTTACGTGTCAGTTCAACAAACGTGGCTGCCAAACGACTACTTCTTAACAGCAAATGGCAGCTAAACACTAAACAGGCATATTCATGAATCAACAAGTTCATTTCTTATACTATAATAGCCTTATGGCACACTAGTTACACCATCGATTCAGCAATTACAATTTTTCATGCTCAAAGACAACTTATTTTGAACGTTATTGGAAATGTGCTGTTCGAAAGGAAATATATGTGGTCATTTAAACATTGCAATTAATG
Source organism: Lithobius niger (assembly GCA_023313725.1). Taxonomy (NCBI): domain Eukaryota; kingdom Metazoa; phylum Arthropoda; class Chilopoda; order Lithobiomorpha; family Lithobiidae; genus Lithobius; species Lithobius niger. Next base: position 8,492 of record JAHWFP010162858.1, read on the forward strand.
GTACCAGTCAAGACATTCTGAGGTACATTCTCCTAGATGCCTTTGCCCACCTCTTTTCAGCTATCACCGAATGGCAGCGTTTACAATTTTGACTTAAGACCTCATTTTTAAATTTTCCCAGAATTTTCTTATTGATCTCGCTAAACAGGGAGTTGTTCTTTAGGATAATTGCTCTTACCATACTGCTGAATGTCGGCCAGCATATTAGCCTCGAAATTGAGCATAAAGATGTGATAAATAAACGAATCTTTGTTGAACGCCAGCAGCTCAACCCTCGAACTGTATTTATGTTTCACATGACCGTAACAAAAATTATACATACATAATTTTGACGGGTCAAACATGGCAATACTACCCAAAAATGGAAGATCCACTTGGTTGGTTCTGGAGCAAAAATATCAAAATATTCGATGGTCGGTTGGCGCGTAACTTTGCGAAACTGGGCTTCATTAGTTCTTATTTTGTTGTTTGTTTTCTCACGTTTTGACAACTTTTACCGTAAACAATATTATTTAGGTTCAAATTCTGTTGTAGCTGCAACACGCTTAGCTGTATTAAAATCCATGTTATGTTTAATCCAAACATTTTCGAAACAATCACCTAATGTAAGTTTCAATCCTGATATGTAAATTGTAAAAATCGCCTAGAGAAGTACATCCAGTTTCATACCATACAGTATGCGCCTAATTGTAATCCGAATCAAAAATATTTTCGCCAGTCAAATCAGAATAAAAATCCTCTTTTGAAGATAATTACATTTTGTCAAATTTATCAAAACTGTCAACATATTCGTAGGAATAAACACCTTTATGCATAAGCAAATGGGAGAAAGTTGGACATGCTTCTTTTAGTATGAGGAAACAATCGATTGGTTCAAGAAGATGCCAAAAACTGAAAAGAATCAATAAACGGGAACTTATTCTCGATTCTCAAAGATGTAAAACTTTTTGAGGCATCACGAGTATTTTCTCTTTACAAAAATAGGGTAAGGCTAAAGTCACCAGATGCGCGTCGTAATTTCAGAAATTATGAGGAAATATAAGTAACACAGATTTAAACCTGTTGGTCAAATTACACTTGTTGTGGGCTATACCTCGATATTTACCTTGATGTGGCAATTGCCCTAAACCTTTACTCTACTATAGGTAAATGCTTTATCGCATATGAAGCATGCTTCGTATCAGTAAGTGGTAGAATTTTTTGATGCTGGGAATCAAAGGAGTGAAAAGTTGCTTGATTTTGTCAACGTGTTCATAAACTTAAATGAGATTGTCAAACATGTTGGTTACACAATCTTCTACGTTGTACGTGCACATCGCGTGAACTTTTCCATCTTAACTGACGAGCACGTAAGCGTACCAACAAGGCATATGTAAATACATCTTTTGTATGAATGAACTAGCTTGGGCCTGTTTTCAAGTGTGTAACTTGGCTAAAACTGATTCGAAATCTGCGTGCAGCACAAGTGGGCGGGAGAACTGCATATCGTATTTATTAAATATCATAAAAGAATTGGTGGTATTTCAACACTTTGGGGTTTAACAGTTCTACATTGCAACAAATGATCAGCTAGCTGTACCTTGGACCTGAAACTAAGCGTGCAATATGGGCATGCGGCCCTGTCTTTCTAAGCTTTTAAAACCATGAATTAAACAGTAAAATTATGAATTAAACAGCAAAAATTACTACCATTTACGAGGAGAAATTTCACTTTGAGTAGCCATTACATTTGATCACATGTAATGGAAACACGTGTTCCAATCCTCGTACCCATAAAAAAAATTAAAAAATTGTTTTGGTTTTCAAATCTAACAATTTTGCTGATCAGAGTTGGGTACGAAATCCATGTTAAGTTTAAAGTAATCACGTGAGGCATGTAATTGCTTGCTTTATTAGTGCTATGCACGATGGGTTGAAAACTCCCTAACACGCCTTTAACAAACATCAATGGTAAATGCACGTCATGTTCATGACATCATTTTTATCTGTAATATAATTATAGAGTTTCACAAACCCACACCCACCACCATGAGATATGTAACATCCAACGTTTATATCAAATTTGTCAATGTGCACGACAATGATTATGGAATTCTTCCAGCTAATGTAATATTTATACATAGCTTTAATGTCATCGCCACTATCAAGCAGCGAGACTAACTGGTGAACTGAACTGTGCAAATAAATGGGCATTCACACGTTTTCACCATCAATCTGCAACTTCTCTAAGTAAACAGTAAAACACCTGATAAATATGATCTGGCACAAATGAATTCAAACTGATGTTAGAAAATTTTTTAGTTGTTCGCTGAGGTCCAACAGGTGTTGCTGAACGTACGTAGTTTGTGCAGGCTCGTGTATACATACATGCAATGTTGGTTCAAGGTGTAATTTGTTATATTAATAATAATAAATAAATAAAGGTGCTCGTTTGTAATTGAAAGACGATGATGTAGGTATTTGTCTGCGGTCGTCAATGTTGTGATGGTACATGTCACCATTACTGTTGAAAAGTTAGGGCACCTGACAAAGTGTCATCTTTGATGCGAGCATAAGGCAGTGCCTCCGTGAAGCTAACTCCACATGAAGGACAGGTATTGTGTTGTCTATGGGCAGTACTCACGTGCCTGTTCAAACTTCTGCTTACACTGTATCAATGGTCACAGAGCCCGCATTCGAACGCTGCCATCTTTTCTTATGTCCCATTCATCTAAAATAAAAAAAACACATGATGTGATGGTGTAATCAACTAGTATTTATATAATATAAAAAATATAAAAAATGTTTCATAATTACATTCCAAGGAAATAAAATTACAGCATTATATTCTAAGAAAATAAAATTACAAAGACATCACAAATAGGTTCACGAGGTACAAGACGTTGCATATTTACAAACATAAAGGCAGACGTCTATCAACTATATTGTATGCAACAGTCCAGCCGTAATTCCAACAGCAATTACATATAAAAGGAATTGAGGTTTATGAGGCACAAAATGAAACTTGAGCTCTGTTTTATTTATGACTAGCCTAGGTTGCATAACAAGGTCATGGTGCGGTTCCCTAGAAACTCAAAGGTTGTGCTGGTCGATGTGCACGAGTCAATAATACAGGATGACATCCAAAACGAGTTAAATAGCTGGGTATCTTATGCTTCTTTCCCATAACTGAACATTGTTTGCAGAAATACTTTATACAAGTAAGTGTTGTTAGTGCCTGTGGCTAAGGTGACATTTAGTGTGAGGCTCATCTGGGAGAACATGGTGTGCAACCACAGATTAGTATGAGCCACATCAGCGTTCTCAGAAAATGTGAGCACCAGACTCGCTGCCGTCATGATTTTTACCTTGAGAAAGAGGAATGTTTGTGACAGGGGCATGTAATCCTCTCTGCTAGGAATTGTAAGGTCCAACATTTGACTAGCCGAAATGTTGGGGATGGGTCGATGTTCGACATTTTATTTAGTCTTCTGTATAGATAACTAGGTAGGAGCAACGGGAAATAAATCGAGCAAGCTAAGGAAACATTCACATGAGGAAGGATGCATGTACACCATTTTCCAGCTTCTGCTCCATGAAATAGCGGAGCAGAGGGATGTACGAATTCTAAATGCTAGTCCAAACAAGTTTTCAGTCTTTCGATGTATACAGCCTTTCTTCTTACAGTCAGCCTTTTTTCTTTCTTTTAGTACTGCTCCTACTTCGCCCTTGACCACCTTGCAGCTACGTTACATGAAACAGAACGAAAACCTCAAATACATACCAACACTCACAAAACAGACGCCGTAAGCTGCAAAACGCCAGCAAAAGATGAAAAATACATACACAAACACAGAAAAAAACTGACTTAATTTAGGAGTCTGCTTGTTTCACACATTATAAATGCACACAAAATACACATATAGCTACTCATAGGAAACGCACTTAAAATATAAAAAACAAACACGGATAAATATAAAAAAAACGTTTGTACAACACAAAAATTAGGTGCCACAAACATACACATGCATATGCACACCAACCTTAAACATTTCACACAAACTGCGTTCACTTTCCAACATTACCACTAAGTAAAAACAGGCCGCATTCCCTTTGCATTCGAGTGAACTGTAATCCGTTTTTATTTTTGTAACTATGCAGCTGTGAGTATGGAATACGAGCTCTAATGCTTTTTTTTTACTAAATAACTAAGTCGTTTTTTTGTTCGGTTAATATGTTGGTTAATTTGTTTGTAATTGCTACAGTTTGGTCAATCATGTATACGGTTTGTCCACTGTCCTCTGATTTTGTTTCCGAAAAAACGGAACATTGGAAATGCGTATTTATGTTTATGTTCCTCGCAAGCATTGTCCCTTGTCTATTATTTGATGGCAACACACTAGCGTGTGTCTAGATTAGCATGTATAATCTCGATGGGTAGTTGATTCTGCATTGGTGCAGGCAGATGCATTATTATTCAAGAAATAAATAAGTCATTCAGTCATTCGGTCACCCAATTTTGAGGCTATTCAAAATTAAAGACTTTGCACCGTATGGTTTCAACGATAGAAGTAAAGAGAATGAGAAGGTAAAGATTGGTTAGAATTTTGAGAATGATCATTTTTCCAAAATTTCCTTTTTTTTTTTACTTTTAACATTGCTTTTAATCGAAATTAATTTTGTTGGCTCTTAATTGCTATTTACTCACGTCAGAGTCGACCTAGCTATTCATTAAAAACTAATTTTTATAGTGTTTACTTGAATTACTTAATTAAAATTAAGTTTTTTTTTCAAAATTTGTTTTCTCCAAAATTTTGTACTCATCCCATTTTATTAATTGCACAGTGTGGTACATAAAAAAAGCAACAGCAACATTTTTTCTAAGTCCAAACCTTTCCCTTAGTTTTTGAAACAGTTTTTTTTTTTTTAAAGTTCAAATTAGGACCATTTTCTTGATCCAAAATTTAAGCTGGATTCCGACAAAATGGGTCATATTTTTCAAACTTTTCCAAAAAAACTTATAAAATTGTTAACTTTCGTTCAGTGTAGCCATGATGCACTATGGTGTCAAAATATTTCCAAGTCATATTCGGTCAAAAAAATTTACAATATAGAATCTGAATTTAAAATCGAATCTGTGTCGAATAAAGTGGTTCACACGTTTACCCTTTTTCAGATCCTATATGTAAAACAAAATAAATAAGGTTATTAGCACCCTCCAGAACCGTAAAGAGACAGGCAAATGTCCAGTAAAACTGGAACAGTTTTTAAATTCGGAAATTACATACAAATATACGACTTAAGTAAACAGTGGCTGTACTACATTTGAAATGATACAAGGGAAAAAATGTGATAAAAGAAATGTTAGTTTAGAAGCAAAAAGATAAGATCATAAAAATTTCATAATGGATGGCATAAAATAGGGAAAATGCACAAATGATAAAAACAATAAGCAATTAGAAAAAAATGATAACCACTTAACTGTCTCGAGCTCAAAACTTAGAAAATCAAAACTTAGTAAACCACGACAAACGTTGTCATGCAGTACATCAAGGCTAACCGAGCCCGAAACTAAATTTTTTTTATGTGTTGCTACGGGAAATGGGTTCGATACTTCGCCAAGTAATGACGTCAGAAGGCGCGTGATTATTGGCATCATTTCCGGCTGGAATATGACGAAAATAATCACGTGATTAAACCAGAGTCGGCCATCTTACTCATTGAGTGCTCTGCACCCCCATTTACCACTACTCGAAGTGGCCGATGAAGAGAGAATTGATTCGTGAAAATTACCAGACCTGCTTTTTACGCTGGTTGCAAAAATAGAAAAGTTAGTAGAACCTTTACGGTAAAGATGTTGCTGTGTAAAAACATATTTAATCTTACAAATTGTGTGAAACCCGACCTCCTGCCTGAAACAGACAAAGTTCACATATCCCACAATGGTTCAAGCGCTGTTTTATTGTCCAGCACCCATGAATGGAACATCAAGTCAGATATCCCACTAATGGCTTCTCAACACAATTAAAACGGATGGGTCTACTGTTTTCAATGCTATAGATATTCTGCAAAGATGATGAACAAAGACGGTACTTTATAATTTCGAACAAACAAGCCTATCTGTGTATGACGTCACAAAAATGTATTCCTACCCCCCGCCCCTTGTTATTGTGTGAGGAAAGCACAATCGCATCTATAAAATCGCACAAAAAAGAGTAAACACACGTTTGCATTATGCATTTCATGTAACATTTTGCATTGTGTGTTCCATTCGGTTTCACTTGGTGATTAGCATGCAAACACGCTTTCCTTACATAACGATTGGAAATTGTGTGTGTATAATAGGAGTGCACGTTAAATTAAATGTCAGACTGACTTTTTGACCCTAGGAATTGACCCTACGACCT
>JAHWFP010162859.1:0-11501 GCA_023313725.1 Lithobius niger
AATGATGTAAAATGATCAGCTGAACCACATTTTCCCATAACATTTTTTTGGGCAAAGGCTTAGTTTGGCCGTCAGAAATTAATGAAAGCCGCACTCTAGTATTGACGGACGTACAAGAGTCCCATGCTCCCAGCTGATATCTTTTTCCCGTAAACAGTTCAGATAAGTGGGTTGTTATTGTCAGTTTAGTTTTGTTTTGTTTTGTTATTGTCGTTATGTTAGGTTATAGGTACCAGCTTCTGTTTGGCGTTTCACTTGTAATAAACTGGTTGGGGTTTGGCGTTTCACTTGACGGACTTTGGCCCAGTTGATGCTTTCCTGCGCGCCGCCGTATGCGTCGAGCCCTACCTGCCGGCAACAAGATGGCGTCACAGCCTACCTCCCGTAGTGCTAACTTTGGACCTAAATCACGGCCAAACTGTGCGTTTGCCCCAAAAATGCAAGAGGAAAACATTATTCAGCAGGTAATTCTTAGTCCATTAAAAAAAAAAAAATCGGACGGAAGTCCGTATTCTTCCGATGTTCCGTTAGGTGGCACTTTGGTTGCAACCTAAGTGTAATATCAATAAATTAATACAAGGTTGCAGCACAAGCGTAACGTGCTGCACGTCTCCCAGCCCATTAACCTGTGGCGTTGCTTAGCAAATCGTGCAACTGGAAGCTGTAGACGGGAAGGGGTGATCAGGGTGGGAAGCAATAAACAAGTAGCATTGGCCGAGTCAGTATGGCTCAGCGGTAGGACCTCGGCTGTTGGTTCCAAAGCTTGTGTGTTCGATTCCCCACTCAGGCAGTGTGACTTGTAAGTCCAAAAGACAGTGTAAATAGGTTTGCATCGGTATTTATTTAGGCCTTGGCAAGGTGCCAGCAGCTTGGTATTATATAGGTAGGCTAAAGGTATTAAACTTTCACCGTGTGCATAGCACGTTCTCTAGCTAGTTGTCAGAATAGCTCCTCTCGGTCTCAGATTGCCTCGTTCAAGAATTAACTTGATCTGCTGAATAATTGTCTACCAATTTTTGGACTCTTCGCTGAATCGCTGCATTCATTTATGTCTCTTAGCATGAAGACACACAGGTAAATACATTGATTCAACTCAGCGAGTCTAGAATAAAAATAGCCAAGAGGCCTGACATGTTTCGCCAGTAACTCTTCACATCCCATTGCATGCGTTTGAGCCTGCAGCAACTTTTCTTTCCCCCCCCCCCCCCCCCCCGGGGGGGGGGTTTAATCATCATTGTAAATATAGACGCAGTTCGTTGATTATCGGAATAATTCTCACATTCAGGGTACGCAATATAAATCGGTCCAAGTAAAAGTCAATTATTGGCTAATTTTTGATGGCTTGTTTCTACTCTTTTTTTTCAGGCGTGGGCCCAAGGTCCTCCAAGCAACTGCTTTAACAAACAATAAAAAGTCCAGTAATTTGAATTTGTGCACTTCTCAGTGGGCCATGGTCTTGCTGAGGTAGTTGTAGATTGGACTAACTACACTCTCTTCGAGATGGACGAGTGACCACCAGCTGCCATACACAGCCTGTGCTCCCAAAACTGTTAAGAGACTGGCAGTGCGACCTTGCGTCATGGGAGATCGAAACTATTTCCGAAGGTTTTACCAGGGTTTCCCATTTAACTCTAGTCACTCGGGTGACATGAGTGAGGTGGTCTAAGGTGACACACCACCAACGATTTCGAGGTGGCGCTGCGATTGCAGCTGCAGAAGTTCGGAACAGTACCGAGCTTACAGGCAGCAGTATGTGACTCGTCCATCTCAAAGAGCGTAGTTAGTCCAAGGTTGTAACGGGTGGTTGGTTTCCACCTCCCATCGAGTTGGTGGATTAGGTTTGGTGAGGTAAACTTAAAAATCTTCGGGTATGAAGGTTCTTCCTCATTTTAGGAGATGGATGTTTTTCTCTTGGCAGAATTGACAATAATTCCAGTGCCCTGAGATGGACTTCTTTTGTAGAGTTGGAATGTATCTATGCTATTGCTTCCTCCCAATCAAGGTTGTGTTAGATTTTTACTCTGTGTGCTGCTACAGCACATCTCTACTTGTGTGCATTGGCTGTTGCTTGCATGTGTTCTGGACTCAAGTGCAAACTCTGCACGTGGTCTCTCTCACAAACCACTCGGGCAGTCTTTCCATGGGACCCAGTAGACAGCCATTGTGTTAGTGGGTAGTGGCACTGGTCTTTTCCTTCCGCTTTGAGGTTTTCGGTCTCAGGCAAGGGTCCTGCGGGTTAGAACTTATTCAACCAGATTGGCTCGGGCTTGAGTGTTATAGCTGTGAACTTTCGGTGTCCCGAGCTGGGATACCCAGTCTAGAAAATCAATGTTGCCGTCAAAAAAAAAGGTTTATACTGGAAAAAAGGTCCTCGAGGTTAAGAACAAACCCTACAGGGATGACTGGCTCCAAGAAGTTGTTACCTACCCCAAACAAGGCGAACTGGTCCATACTTTTCTGGGAAAACTGAGCATTGAATGCTGGTTCAAAAATCTGCCAAATATCAAAAGATCCTGAAAAAAGAAAAGCAAGAAGAACACAGACCAACTTGCACCACCATCGTTTCCATCTCCTCCTACTTTACCTGCTAAGTCCCCAGTGGCAACTCTTACCCCTGTGACAGCTAACAGCTATACACTGGAGCCTGACCCAAACTTACTGAAGAAGTCCCCTTACCCGCACCCTTGCCAAGTAGCGTGCAACCGAAAACCAAAAAGCGGAAGAAGGAAAAGATCCAGTGCTACTACCCACCACCACAGCGGTTGTGTACTGGGTCCCTTGCTAGGACTGTCCGTCCGGGTATGTGGGAGAGACCAAACACAGAGTTTGTACTCGAGTCGCAGAGCACATGCAAGCAACAGCTAATGCAGACAAGTAGAGACGTGCAACAGGAGCACAAAGTGTAAAAATCAAACACAACATTGACTGGGTGGACAAATGCCAAAATCTTAACAACGCTGCAGGAAGAGGGTAGCAGCACCACCACCAACTAGAACTACCTCGGCAAGAGCCAGGCCCACTGAGAAGCGCGCCTAATTCAAATTACTGACTTTTTCATTTGGTTAAGCAGTTGCTTACAGGACTCTAGGCTCAGTCCTGAAGAAGGTGGCAGAAACAAGCCACGAAAAATTCGCCGGTAATTGACTTGACTTTTACTTGACTGTGTTGGTATTGCGTACCAGATAGGTGAGAATTAGTCAGTCATCATTGGATACTCTCTACCGAGGAAAGTATTGATGCTGGTAGCATCCACCATTGCGAGACAATTTCACCCGGTCATCCCCAGGATCTAATCAGGCTCCAAGTGGCTGTTATGCCGTGGCAGAGGCGCCCATTGGCTGTCACACCTTTTGGTGCCCCTTGAGTAATCTTGTTCCCGTTTCCCGAAGAAAAACGAATGCCCTATGCTTTCACTAGTGGTCATTTCTGTTGGGCGCAAACCCCTTCTGTCAATCTCTTCTTTCTGTTCATTTGGATTTCCAGACGTTCTTGTAAATCACCCATTTTCCACCCAAGGGAAAAAAAATTAAGTAGAACCATGAAAATACTCCCATTAAAGTACTAAAACCACTAAAAAGTTCTGTGAAATTCATGGTGATGCAAAAGTCTGGAGAGGCCTACAGCTATTCCTAATTTACTGAGAGGAGAACCACGAAAATGTACATTGATATACTATGGGTCGGGGTCACGTAGCGAGGCTAGTTTAAATGACCTTGGAATGGTCCTTCAAGGTCATCACGATGTTAACTTTTGAACTACGCGTCTTAGAAATAGTGGTGTAAATGTTTTCAGAGTGGCCGGATGTCTGGTGGAAAAGGCGCCATTTCCAACGAAAGTGGGATACAGAAAGAGGATTGGTTTCTTATCCACAAACATGTGGTGCGTTTTCTACAAACTGGTGTCCTGAAGCATGCATATGTTGTTACATTTGGTGAGTGGGGGGGATACTGAAAATGTTTCCTCAGAGTTGGGAGAGGAGTTGCAAGACATATTACATGGCTTATAGACAATGTTGTTTATTTAAAGCAAAGAAAATTGTTGGATTCTTTTTATTATCACTCGTGTCTACCATGTATTGGAGGGGGGAGCATTTGTCCAAATGAGTGTTGCATGTTCACTTCCTTCATGACATGTAGCAGGAGCCTATAGAAAACAACTAGGAGCGTGTGTGGCTGGTCTATGTTAGAAGCGCTTAATTTAGTACGAAGTGCTAACGCCAGAAGGAGCAACAATACTGCGCCTGCGCCAAGTTATCTAAAATCGAAACTGAAACTTGGCACGAGAAGCAGACGTGTGCTACGAAAGCAGACGTGTGCTACGAAAGCAACGCTCTATTTTCCATGGTTCCATGTTAAACACTTATTGTTTAAAAACAAAGGACTGGAAATTAGACTTTATTTTATTTATTTATTTTATTTAACAAACCTATGTCGTCATTATTCTTAGAAGAATTGCGACGATACTTATTACATATAATGAAAGAAAAACGGACTTGAGAACGTGAAGCACACCTCTAATCATCTCGTGCAGGTGGTGACCTCTGGTAACAAATTTGTACACCACTGTAGCCGCTCCTGACTTAACACTGTAGTGGAAGTTACCGAAACACGCTCCTAGTTGTTTTCTATAGGCTCCTGCATGTAGTAAACGTTCACAATCTCCCCCCAATGTGTAACTGAACGTGTGCATGCTTCAGGACACCAGTTTCCAACTTTGTTGAAAACGCACCACACATTTCCGGATATGAATCAAATCCTCTTCTGTATCCTGTACTGCTGTGATACTTACGTTCGGTATGGTGCCTTCTCTGCCAGGCACCCTGAAGGCATGCAGTGAAGCTAATAAGATTACCATGTTTGAAGGTTAACTCTTACCCTAATGATCCGATTTTTATTCCGTTTTATGATCCGATTTTTATTCCGTTTTCTGCTTTGTCAATGGCTTAACCCTTTGAGAGCTGCGTTTTTTTTTTATATCTCCAAAAAAGTAGGGGTAACCTGGACGGGGCTCGAACTAGCAACCTGAAGGAGCTGTTAAACGTGAGGCACACGCCTCTACCAACTCGGCCACGGCCGTCTCTAGAGTCGGCTTGTTAAGGGAACCTAGTATTGTTGTCATTCCTGCATTGTTGGCCATCTCGCGCGTAGTAAGGACTCTGTTTTTAATACTTCAACCTGTGCAGCTTGTGTTTGGCCCGAGATTTTCTCGGGTTTAGCACTCAAAGGGTTAAGGTTCTCTACAACTTTACGATTTACGCCACTTTTCTAAGATGTGTAGTTCAAAATTTAGCATCGTGATGATCTTGAACCATTCCAAGGTCATTTAAACTAGTATCACTGCGTGTCCCTGACCCATAGTATATGTATGCACATTTTCGTGGTTCTCCTCTTAGTAGATTTGGAATGGCAGTAGACTTCTCCAGACTAGTATAGGTGATAATGCACTCTGTACCCAGAAAAATAGCAGAACTACAGAATATTAAAAGAAGCAAGAACTTATGGGGCTCGCTCAATTCCAGACCTTGCTGGGAGCTCGTATTGCTCTCTCGGACCCCCTTGATGAGGTTGAAAGGCGACCACATTATCAGATGCGTAAGTTTATCGTGGCACTTCTGTAATTGCTCCAAATGGCACAAGCACACTTCCAGGCCAGTCCGACTATGGATGTGCTGAAGTGGTTGGAGGTCGAAAACAATTTTATTGGTCGTTTTCTGTCCTGTTCAAAGTCACGGTTGTAGCTGGAGGGGAGACTGCCTTCTAAGTAAACTAAAGGTGTAAATGACCCTCAAAGATTTTTTTTTTGTACCAAATTTTTTTGTGTTCTTATTTTTTTGGTGTGTTTGTTGGTGAGGAGCAAGTCCTCAAATCAACCCTTAACTTTTTCCCCAACCACTTGTTTGTCATCCTAAACCTGAACCAGAATCAGTTAAAATTCAGATACACATATCTTCAATTTAATAAAAGTTAATTTAATAGTCGTATTGCTACTTTTCAGGATTCCAGAAGATCCATTGAATATCCTGCGCCAGCCTCAAAACTGCCAACAGTTGCCAGGGTTTGTTCCAAGCGTTGTACCAAAAGTGGTAAGTCGGACTATGTTCAGTTTTTATGTAAGCTAAGAGATAGGAAGGGGACCTGGCAGCTGAAATCCTGACTTTCCGCAGCAAGGAATGAGTCAGGATTTCATTTAGGGAGATCTGTATGTCTTGTTTCTGTTACCTCGTTCTACGCAAGACATGTCGTCAGTTTAAGTATTTGTTTTTACGTGAATCCTAAAATACTTACCTTTTTTTTGCTACTTTGTGGAAAAATAGGCTCGCGTCCAAAACCCAATAATGTGTCGTCAATTTTTTGCTCTCACGTAGCGGCGGGTGCTCCACTTCCTCCTCATGTTCGTGTTGAATGCTAGAGTGTCGCTTGTCCCATGTCTGGCTAAACTGCAATGTCACCTTTCTTTGTTGCCAAAACATCTTAACCTGATAATTTAGCATTACATTCCTCGAATGTGATGTTCCCCTGGAGGTTTCTTCTTCCGGTGCGCAGCCGCCTGCTTGCATACCCCCTTATAAAAGTCCTCCCTTATAAAAGCGACAGCGGGCACGCTATCGCCATTCATTTTCCTCCAGAGATGTCTACACGCCACCTCGCGCCGCTGTTCCCCGTACCTTTCGCAGGAAAACTGAATTCTACCCCGATGATGGCCGCCGCATCCGAAGTTCCCACTTCGCTCGCTGCTCCCTCTCAAGCTCTCTTTCGTCCGCATTCTACCAGCTTCTCCCTCGGCAACCGCTGGATCTCCGCCTTCGACCTTGCCGCCGTTGGCCCGATCCCCGCCGCCACTGAAGCTCTCCAAGCTAGCGTCAACGCCTTCTCGGACTCTCCCTTGCAACCCGGCCAGCGCACCCCGCCGGCCGAACCCATGGATCTTTCGGCGCTACGACAAGATCTCCTACGGGCGAAGGACGTCTACCGTGAAGCCAAGAAGTCCCTTCAACGTGCTACAGCTTCCCGCTCCCCAGCCCGCAACACTCCCTTGGATCTCTCGTCCAATTCCTCCCGAATTGGCCGGAGCGTCTCCCGCAGCGAAGTCAGGCACATCGTCCAGGAAACTGTCCGTGTGATGCAAGACAACCCCATGCCGCCTCCCTCCTGCACGTCATCCGCCCGACACGCCCGCACGCAAGCGTGGGTTGCTTCCAGCCACGGCTCAGACAAGCGCAGCTCAACGTCGCCCCCTGCCAATCCGAAGAGGCACAAGTCATCTTCTCCCTCTCGGCCGCAAACCCCTCCTTCAGCCGTACCCACGCCCACCAGGAAGATCCACTTTCCGGATGATGCCACCGAAGAACAGGTCTTCCCGCTGGCCGCTCTTCTCAAGACGGTTGAAGAAACCATCCCTGATTGCTTTCTCTTCAAGCCCTCGCAGACGACCGACGCTCCTGCCATCAACCGTGGGCTGAAAACTGGTTTCGGCTTCGCCCTAAGAGACAAAGACGACAAACCTCGCAACCTTCTCGGCCAGTCCACCACGCTGCTCACCTGCCTTCTCCGCAACGAGGGCTCTCTACTCGGCAAAGGCGACCCTCTCGTCCTCGACAAGGAACCCCCTCCACCCAGGCCAGGCCGTGAAAACAGCTTCTTTCGTCCGCTGGGCGACGGCACCACGAACCCGAACAACTTTGCAACCTACCCGGAATGCGAATTCCTATGCAGTGAAGTGAAGATGGATTTCGGCACCGCCCTTTCTATCCCGAAAAAAGCCGATATCCCCTCTTTCGTCCTATACGACAATGACAAATGCCTTCGACTGAGTCTCCGGGCCGCCTCACAAGCCGACGTTCTCAACACTGCGGTAAACGCCCTATGCGAGAAACTCTCCTCGGACGCAAGCCCCGAAGAACTACGCACTCTTTCGTCCCTGGTAATGCAGCTCTTTCAGAAGGCAAGCTTCGCCACGTACCACTCCATCAACTGGGCTACGAGAGCCCTTTTTAACAACACACTGCTCCTCCGGGACATCACCCTTTCGTCCGCAAATAACCTCAACATCTCCACGATGCACCGGCTCCGCAACCAGTTTACTCATGAATCTGACACACTCTTCAGGGGCCTCATCCCAACTCTCGCTCCTCACCTCGACATCGCCAAGAAACCCAAGCCTTATAAAGCGATCTCCTCCACCTCTCGTCCGGCTCTGAAGAATTAAGCAACCTTACCCCTGCCCTCCTCCAGAGACCTGGACCAAGACGCCGGCTCCCTCGCAGTCCCCACGTCAGAATGACTTTCGTCCGAAAAACCCTCAGCCCTTTTGGACCGACCAGCCTCGCGCCCGTCCCGGTCAACGCAACCAGAAGCGAGCCGCTACTCCTGACCGACGCAGCCGCCACTCGTCACCGGGGAAAAACCACTCTCGCAAGAGCCGACAATGACGCCTCCCACCCATCCTGCCTTCCAGTCGGCGGAAGACTACGTCTCTTCCTCCCAGCCTGGCTACAACTAACAAAGAACCCAGAAGTCCTTTCCATCATCAAACACGGCTTTCGTCCGGACTTTCTGTCAAAACCACCGCTCCTCCCATTGCCTCCTTGGGAATTCTCCCCACCACCAACACCTCAACTTTCGTTCGAAGTTTCAGAACTCCTTCGGAAAGATGCAATCAGGGAACGCCACAAGCCAGGCCCGGGTTTCTATAGTTCCATTTTCACCCGACCAAAGAAGTCAGGAGGTTCCTGCTTGATTTTCAACATGAAACCCCTTAACAAATACATTTCAAACGACCACTTCAAAATGGAAACTCTCGAATCCATCCGTCTTTCGTTCAAGCAAAACGACTGGACAATCTCGATCGACCTGGAAGACGCCTATCTCCATGTCCCACTCCACACGGCAATCACGCACCTCTTTCTCTTCATCTACAACCAAAAGTTCTACGAATTCCGCTGTCTTCCCTTCGGCCTAAATGCAGCCCCACGGATTTTCACATTGATTCTCAAACCAATTTTGGCCTATCTACACCAAAACGAAATCCAAGCCAACGCCTACCTGGACGACTGGGCCCTCAACAACCCGGACCCTCTCACATTGGTACAGAACAAAGACAAGACCATCTCCATACTAAACCATCTGGGCTTCGGCATAAACTACTCAATATCCCGCCTAACACCAGCACAAATCTTCACCTTCCTAGGAGCCTCGTTCAACCTTCACTAAGCAAGGATCGCTCCCTCCCCGGAACGAATAGAAGATCTCCTTCTCCACATCCGTCACTTTCGGTCAAAAACAAGTTTCCCCCCTCGGGAACTAAACTCACTAATCGGGAAGATGGATGCAATGGCAAACCTTGTGCCCTACGGCCGGTGGATGGTAAGACCTCTCCACCACCACCGCATAGACAACCAAGCAATCAATCAAGACCTTCCCGACAAGCAGGTTCCTTTCGGTCCCAACTTCCCCCTAGACTCTCTCCTGTGGTGGTCCGACGTCACCAACCTCACGAAAACACAACCTCTTCACGAACCACATCCCGAGCTACTCCTCTTCACGGACGCTTCGAGGACCGGCTGGGGGCCCCACCTCGGCACACAAGAAACATCAGGCCTCTGGCCGTCAACCTGCACGGACCACATCAACTCCCTCGAGCTCCGAGCAATCTTACTTGCCCTGCGACATTTTCTCCCCTAGATCACGAACAAGACGGTACAAGTCCAGTCCGACAACACGTCCGCCCTTGCCTACATAAAGAAAGAAGGAGGAACGAAATCCAGATCTCTCCACCATCTAACATCGGAAATCTTCAACCTACTGCATCCCACACATCACACTCCTTCCTCTCCACATCCCAGGCAACAGGAATGTGATTGCCGACTCCCTATCACGACAGAATCCTCCAACGGGCGAATGGTGCCTCAAGAAATCCATCTGCGAATCTCTCTTCACCATTTGGGGCACCCCAATGATAGACCTGTTCGCCACGAGGCAGAATGCCAGACTTCCCCTCTACATAAGCCCGATGCCGGACGAAACAGCAGTAGCAGTAGACGCCCTGACTTTCCCGTGGCAAAACCTGTTCGCCTACCTCTTCCCCCCCTTCAAGCTGCTTCCACAAGTTCTTCTAAAGATCCAAGAAAGCCAAAGCCTGTTCCTACTCATAGCCCCCCTCTGGCCATCGGCAGCGTGGTTCCCACTTCTTCTGGATCTACTAGTCGACACTCCCAGAAGTCTGCCCCTTCATCCAGATCTTGTCCCAACAGAAAGGAACAAAACTACACCCGAATCTACCAAACCTCAACCTACACGGGTGGCTACTATCATCAAACTCCTTAAAAAGGCTGGAATTCATCGAGAAGAGGCCGAACGCATCGCCTCAAAGGCAACCAGGGATTCCACTAACCGGATGTACGACAGCCATTGGTCCAAATGGATTCGTTGGTGTATCACAAAACAAGCTAATCCTATCAACCCACCTCTTCCAACCCTCCTGAACTTCTTTCGTGACCTATTTAACATCGAGAAACTCAAAGGTTCTACAATACTTGTATACCGCTCAGCTTTAAACACCGTCTTCAAAGCCGCCAACAACACCAACCTACTCGATGACTACCGAATCTCAGCCCTTCTCCGCTCATATGAAAACGAAAGACCTACTACCAGAAGATTAATAACTGACTGGGATCTTTCGCTCGTCCTCCAGTCCCTAATGCCCGAACCATATGAGCCCTTACAAGACACCTCCCTCCATCTCATGACCCGCAAGACGGTCTTCCTTGTCACCTTAGCCGCCAGCCTTCGCTGCTCCGAAATCCAGGCCCTATCAGCAGACCCCGCATACTGCATTTTCAGCCCCAACTTCTCTTCTGTCACGCTATACCCAAGGTCGACATTCAGAGCCAAGACACAAAAACCCTCGGAACCACCGAAACCAATCACCTTTCCAGCTCTTTCCACCCTAGTCGGTAACGAACCTGAACGACTTCTTAGTCCTGTCAGAGCATTACGCTTCTACCTAGCCCGCACACGTCACGAAGACATCCGCCGAGGAAGGAACCAACTCTTCCTCCCGGTCGACCCCCAATCCGGTGAAACATCAACAGCCATGATATCAAAATGGATTAAGAAAACAATCGAAGCAGCCTATGATAAAACTCCAGAGAGCATGAGAGTGACGGCGCACGAAGTGAGAGCCGTCTCCACATCATGGGCCCACCACAATGCCATCCCAATAGATGAAATCCTAGCAGCTGCATCCTGGCGCCACCACTCCACCTTCACCTCCCACTACCTAAGGGATATGTCAAGAGAAGAGTCCGGACTACACCGGCTGGGACCAATCGTCGCAGCCAGAACTGTGGTCAACCCCCCATTAAGCACTCAGAACACAGAAGCAAGCCATCCATAAGGGAAGCAAGCCACCCAGAAGGAAGCAAGTCCCAAACAACGGTCCTTTTCAGGGCCACCAAATCCTACGAAAGAGACCAACCAATCCTGTTACCACCTGTTCTGAAT
>JAHWFP010162893.1:0-14290 GCA_023313725.1 Lithobius niger
ATTTTTAAAACCGATTATGTTAACACTTGAAAAGGGTGAAAAAAAAAACGAATTACTGTACGTTTCTTGCTTAGTAGAATAAAAAAAAAAGCGACGTAAAGGCATGCAGGTCTACTACACTATAAACTGACAGTTTTTAATTACGTTCTGCGAAAAAAAAAAAAAAAATTACTTGCAACGTTTTTCAGCAATAATGCATACTTCTGTGCGTCCCTTATCAGCCGATCAACGCAGGAACTCGGACGAACAGGGAACACACTTTATTAGGCGTACTAAATATTTCCAAACTAGTTTTGCTTTTCAAATTATTGCAATGCTTTTCAAAACTCTGCTACAACTGCAAGACCAAATTCATTTTTCTGAGCGGCAATTCTTTTAAAAATGCGAATGCAAAGTGTTGCCATGCAGTATCCGCCTGTGAAGTGAGCGGGTTGACTGGGCGAGTCCAATCTGCTAATGAGTGGAACAAGGCTGTACGCCGTGAGTATGCGATAAACTACGAAATAGGGCCCACGTGCATATACAAGGAACAATGGCAATAAATAATATTTACAAAACAAACAAAAATACAGTGTGGCAAACATGCAAGGTAAAAAATGAAAGAAATATTATTATGTACATTAAGTAAATCGTATTTTACCAAAAAAAAAATGTTAAACACTGATTTTACTTCGGATTTAAAGATAATGTACAAGATTACAATATTGAAAGGGAGCGTCCATAAAGCATGCAACATTGTAGGGAAGGAATGGGGGAAGTCTTGGCGGCGTTCCGAATTGTTAATAAGAGGGGAAGGCAGGAGTAAAATATTTGTTACGTAACAAACTGCTAATGAGCATTATAATTAATTAATAAATAAAATAATGAAAGCAAAATACAAGTGAAATTTTTTTTTAGGTTATTCACATCTTATTGTTTAAAAGTGGCACTATCACTGATTGAAAATCGTGCGAAATTACTGTGGCGCCATCTAGCGACGGTGGTGTTGTTAACCTTTACAGCTTGTTCTCAGGTGCGCGAGAACGCACCAAATTTTCACTCAATAATTAAGGAGGCTCGTGGTTTGTTTGTTTCGTTAAAAGAAATGGCGTTGTGCATTCCTTCGTTTATGCAATTTCAAGCAAGTGCTTGATAGTACTGGATAGCGCTAGATATTGCCAGATTCTGTTGACTTTCAATAGGTGATAGTGCTACTTTAAATTTCGAAATTATTTTTGATTTACCCGCAACGACGTGTAGAAATGGTTCGAAGTTGCAGCTTTTATCCCTGATGGGGCTGTGGAGGGAATTTGTCAAGATGCACACCTTGTTACAATGTTACTAGACAGGAAGAGGGGGGGGGGGGGGGTGAATTAAAACGACCCGCGAAGTCAATGGGTTTTTGGTTTTATTCCTTCTATAGGCGTATAAATCCCTTCCCCCCCCCCTCCCCGCCTATTATTATCAAAGCCATTTTAACGCGTTTTAAGTTTAGTAGAGGTTGGATGTCATTGGTTTTTGTGGTTCGTTCCAGACATGTTGCAGGATTGCAACTAACTTTTTTCTATTTATTATTTAGATAATTTAGGCCTCAATACCAACTTTAAATTTATCTCACAAAATCTCCAGCAATGTTAAGTCTATTGTTTTAATCATTATAGAAAATGATCCTGTCATTTTCTCATGACGAGGAGGTGTTGAGCCCCCTACCCACACACAAAATTCATTTAAAGTGTTCTCCCAAAACGTGTCTGGCGCCCCTTCAACCCCTCAGATGGCACAGGCGCCCTTTCCTACCCAGTCCGACCCTGGAGTGGGGGACCCAAAATCCCGATAATGGCGTCACCACCCATAATTTTCTCTTAAGCTAGAAGTTAAGTTTACGAATTTAAACTATGAATTTAGAATGGGGGGGGGGGGTCCAAAATTAAACTTTCAAAAGCTAAACTACCACCATAAACTACTACCATACTACTAAACAACTACCATACGAACCACTACCGTGATGCCCGGCATGGCATCCTTGGACGTGATGTCACCACTCCCGACTGGCGTGACCCTTCTAGCTTGAGAGATCTGTGAGCTGTGCTAAGGAGGGAGGGTTGAGGGGGCTTTTTATGCTGGAGCAGCAGATTCTCGGGACCAAAGCGCGGACGCCGAGGAGAGCTGTGGGGGTCTGATTGGCTGAGGGCCAGGAGAACAATGGAAAGAGGGAGGAGAAGTCGGTTTGGCAAAGGGTTTTGGTGCAGAGCCGTTTGAAGGAGTAGGGACATGTAAAGAATTGAGTTTTACTCAAGTGAACTTTGGTAAAGGCCTTTACATTAGAATATTGACGATTAATTGAGTATTTACATGATTGCTTTGTGAAATGACTCTTGTTAAAGCTTAGTACTTTGGTTTGGGCAATGCATAAAGCATTACTGTTAAATTTAACAAGCTTTAACTGTAAACTGCAGTGTTACACACCACAACTAGGTTGTGTAACGGCGGACGCTACGACGGCTGAGGTGCTTGTAACGCCCCCGGTTTCCTGGTTTGACACGGATATTCAGTAAGGTTTAGCGGTGATTATATCGACTTTTACGGCATAAGCACAGCATGGGCTACAGTCGGGTTTTATAGGAGAACTAAAGCAAAGCTATATACACTAAAATTCGTGTCTGTGAGAATGCCGATGTCGAATTATTTCGGACTAATGGTAGCGTTTCTGGGGGCAAAAGAATATATAAAAAGGTTAAATAAACCAGCTTAGTTGAATGCTATAACGCATTAAGTTAATTTGGATGCTTAACTTTAAAGTTAAGGGACAATTTTTGATCTTAGTGGAAATTTTTCATGAGGCTTGCAGCCGACAAACATAATAAAAAATTTCACACTTAAAAATGGTTGTCAATTTCCATGAGGCTTGCGGCCGACAAACATAATAAAAAAATTTCACACCAAAAAATGATTGTCTGTATCCACATGTATGTGAGGTAAAGTACCAAAGGCATCCCCTCCTAATTCACAACTAAGCCAGTGTTTTGGGGCTTTTTGCCCTAAAAGAATAATAAAAGCAAATAGTAAATATACATTGAGCTACAATAATGGCGGCCGGAAATGATAAGTGCTGCAGTAGGTTTCGTGAGTTTTTCAACTGTGGATTGCAAAACTTCTGGATGGAAATTTCAAATTTGGGATTCCTTAAGAGGTAGATATTGTTCCAGGCTATTAAATGGTGAAGAGTTTGGTCGTTTAAGTCCATTATTAAAAAAGTGGCGAAGGTTCTAAGACCGAGGTCTTTTTGCGGTTTTTAGGTGCGCTTAAGAAAAAAAAATTTGCTTGTCAGCAAAACGAAGTTTTTTTCGGCGGCCAGCCTTTGCATGCCCCCACACACAGGAATTTATTCAGAGTTCCTTAGAACTCAGAATAAAAGCTATAATGGAAGGGTTAGTGCACACAAGATATGCAAGAACAAGACCGCCAAAATATGCAAAAATTGACATAGAATAAATCACATTGTTTACAAAAATGTTGACCTCACCGTTTTGTATTTTTGGAGGACTAACGTTTTTGTGGCTAAGAGAACTTTAAGTAAATTAAAAGTTACAAATTAAAAACACTATTTTCTTTTAGAAAATTACAAGGTTATGGTTGTAAAAGAAAACTGTAAAATGAGACGTCCCGCTACTTAATCGTTCATACGAGTCCGAATTGCCGCGTCTTTTTTTTCTGTGTGACGGCCAAAACCACCTCGCCGTCCACCCTTAACGTAGGTTACGATAACTTTTAGAAAAGGATATTCTGGGAACACGTAGAAGAACACCGGCTCTATGTAACAACAACTAATACCACTAGAATGGTTTAAGGTTACCAAACAACTTTTATAATAATACAACGCTGGGAGGTTTATGGATAAAAATGCAACAACCTTCTAATGACAGAGTTGACCTTTTGAACTCAGAGGTGAGACAGACGGTTTTTTTTATAAAGAAAACCATTTCATTTAAAACTTAAAGAGGAGCCAACCGGGGACAGGTTGCAACCCCCGTAGAATATTCCTAATGAATATTTAATTAGTGTCGTTACAATCTTTGTTAATATTCTCCCACAAAGGGAGACGTTGATAGTGACAAAAAGAGTAAAACATAGGCACGTAAAATTTAGGTGTGAAGGCCGAAACGGGAATTAACTGGAAGTTGCTTTGAGTATGAATGTACTTCCAACGTCCATTTAACAAAATTTTAAATACAGGTAAAAATAATTTTCAGTCAATTTATACTGAAACGAAATGTTTAACAATTAAATGTTTAACGAAAATGCTGGCTTGATGCAGCAACAATCACTAGATGCTTTCCAGGTTTGTCCAGTAGACTCTGTGAAATTTTAAGATTGAAAATTCAGCAAATAAACTATTTTTAGGTTGGGTTGCTCCTAGATGGAGCCACGGTTGTAGCGACAAACTACTCATTATTTAAAGAAAACATGCACGGGAATTTTACTTTCTTAGATTTCCGGTTTACTTGCAACAACAAAAAACTTTATTTAGAGAAAAACTACATTAGGTTAGATATTAAACCTCCGTCTTACTGGAAATACCTATTCAGTGCTAGAGCCATAATAAATGCATTTATTTCCACCCTAGACTGATATAGAATTCACACTAAAACATCGGTCCTACTTTTAACACAAAAAAAAGGGCTGGAAATACTATGTTTAAGTTTTTTATATGCTAACACACTGACTTTAAATAAGACTAAAATTCAGGTAACTTTACTTCACCGAACTGTGGGGAAAATATCAAAACATTTAGGCGGGGACACGTTCGCTGCCGACCTTTGATTTGGCAGAAGTTTTTGTTTCTAACTTTAGGTTAGGAAATGATCTGCTACGCAATTTAAGCCATTCCTAAAAGCTATATTTGCTAATTCTGGGTTTTTCTGACATGACTAAACTTTTGTTTATATCACTAGCAGACTAACTTCGTTGTATCTTGCCTTCAGGAGGCAGGTTCAACGCATCTTTCGTTGCTTCATTACGCCAACAAATATGGCGACGGTCTATCCATTTGTCAAAGGAGGGGACTTGGTCTCATTCGCTCGCAATGAGTTAACTTCTGAAGTTTTCAGCACACCCCTCTCGTCTGCGCTTCAGGACTTAACGACGATTGGCGGAAGCACTGCTGGTGTTTGGGGCTTGACCAATCCCGTGGGGCTGATTTGATTATGGTGGCGCCTACGTTTCTTTGATTGACGTGGGCCGTTTCTGACGGGGGGCGTAGCCACCTCGACTGGCAGGAAAGAAAAATCACGGGGCGTGGTGGTTACTGATATGCGCAATAGGTTTAGCGAATCTAATCCAGGTACACCCAAAACGACATCAAAGACCGAATTGTTGACCGGTGTAATGCATGCTACTGATTTTAACACTGTGCCATCATCTAACTTTAGGTTTAGATTTACCTAGGGTAATTCAAACACTTGGCTACACAAGGCAGTTTGTGACATCTAATTTTGGGTTTCAAACGTGGCCAATTCCTAGCGAGTATAGCGCTAAC
The DNA here is from genome assembly GCA_023313725.1 of Lithobius niger. Classification (NCBI taxonomy): domain Eukaryota; kingdom Metazoa; phylum Arthropoda; class Chilopoda; order Lithobiomorpha; family Lithobiidae; genus Lithobius; species Lithobius niger. Next base: position 5,516 of record JAHWFP010162893.1, read on the forward strand.
CAGGGACACTGAACTTTCGGAGTCGCATAAAGAATTAATTTTATTTTTCCCTATGCTACCGGACAGCGTACTAGCCTTAAGAATTTCCCTAGCATTTTTCCCGACTGGGAAACATGCATTAGCTTGCTGAAGTTTAGAGTTACGTTCGGGACATTCACTACGAAAATGTTGGGGAGACTTACAAATGTAGCAAAGCCTAACGCTATCTGGATTAGGGTTAGTTTTTTCACTAGCACTATTGTTTATGGCAGAGTCCCCTCCTGGGTTATCTGCGTTTACATCGACAGATCCGGCCGGATTAGCTGTCGTGTTGTGGTTTCGTCTGTTACCACGTTATTGACCAGATGGTTTAGAACCCTGGTTTGACGGTACAGCTATGGGCTGTGTTTTGGCTGCATGAGTGGCAGTTTCGGTAGCAATTTGTTTATTGCGGGTTGTGAATTCGTCACAAAGTTTGGCTGCTTCAGCCAACGTCCCTAACTTAATTTCATCAGGGATCCACTTTCTAAGTTGGGTAGGACAAGATTTATAAAATTGCTCTAAAAGCATTAGATTTACAAGTTTGTTGTAATCTCCGTTAACTTCAGCTAAAGCTAACCAACGAGTGAATAACGTTTTTAACTCAAACGCGTAGTCCTGGAATTGCTGGTCTACTTCTTTTTCGAGTGAACGAAATTGGGTTTGAACTGACTCTTTTGTCTGGACGAAACGGGCAAGCAATTTATTTTTAACTAGTTCATAGTCCTGCATTTCGGTGTCAGATACAACTTCAGTTACAGTGCAGTGGCCCGTTGATGCCACTGGGCCACACAATACAAAGATGTTAACTAAACCCAAAATTTATAATGGAATTGGTTTTCTTTTTCGAAAAAAGGTGTTGCTCGCTAGATGACAATGGCTGTCGATCTTGAAATAAAATAAATTTAGACCAGTACGAATCATATTGCACGATGATAGCTAGAAGAACAAGAAGTCTAGTAAAATATCGCACTACATACAAGGACAATTAAAATTTAAGTAATGGCTAAATTTTGATAGAATAAATGAAGAAACAAACTGGCACTAACATTTGTTTATTACTAATATTTATAGTTAATTTAGTTTCAGTAATATAATTTCTTTCACTGGTCATGGTGGCTGAATGGTAGTAGAACTCAGCTTAGTTATCTGAAGAAGTTGATCTGGCCGTCGACTGGGAAGGGGACCCCAACAAAGTTCATTCCAGTATAGGCCGACCATGTTAGTGTAAGAAACTATCAGTCCTTCAACAGCTATGAGACCAATTTTGAACATCGTCTCGACTCCTTTCCTTTTTTCCAAACATTCTTTTCTTTGCTAGATGACAACCGATGGCCGAGTTTAAAATGAAATAAATATTACACCGTACAGTGCTAATCATATCTTGAAAATAAAGAGAACAAGAAGTCTAGTCAGGTCAAATACCACATCACACAGATAATTCAAACTTATTAATAAGTTTAAAGATTAATAGGAAAACCTAAGAAATACAATCGTGCCAACATTTACTAAATACTTGGGTAATATTTACAGGTAATTTCGTTTCACTAGTTTAATTAATTTCATTTAGTTGCTGTGGTCATCATGGCTGAGTTGGAGGAGAAATTGATTTGGTCATTGACATCAAGAGAACCCTGGCAAATTCCACGCCAGTCACTGCCCACCACAGCAGTGTAATAAATAGATTATTAGGCTTCTTTAGCGGGTATGGCGTAGATTATGGCCTACGTAGGGGGGTTATCTAGACCCTGTACTGTGATCGGGCCAATAGTTTTCTAGGCCTGCTTAATACATAGTTCTCATTAATCGTAAAGTGCTCGAAAAATGTTTTTGAAATATTTTTGAAAAATGTTAGGAGTTTTTTTTTATTTGCTATTTTCGTAACTTTATTCATAGCTTCAAAACTAATTTATTGTGCTCACTTGTTTCTGTTTTGCAACCAAATGTAATACAACGGGCACTTTATTGGAAATATAATTTATCAGCAACCATTAATTATACCAAAGTTAAGATTTCTTTAAGCTGTTCAAGAAACTGTTTTCAGGAGGAGCTCACAAACAATACTTTTAAAACCATAAAACAAAACCCAAAAACAACGAAACGGGAGATATCATACAAAGACCCCCAACACCGTAAAGGGACCCATCAAATTTTCGCAACATATTGTAGTGTTATCGGACTACCAAAAACTGTAATATCGTACAAAAACCCAATAAGGGGGAAAAAATAAAATTTTTGGCATATAAACTAGTGATATCAGAGCCAAAATGGCTGTCACCAAGTTTTTCTTCCCAATATTGATCACTCAACCTTCTAAACACTCAAACACTCAATACATCGGTGAGAGAGTGAACACGGTCAGACCCAAAATTGCTGAACGCCATTTTGGGTCTGATATCACTACGTTATATGGCGAAAATTGGATTTTTTTTTTACCTTATTAGGTTTTTGTATGACAATACCATATTTGATGTTTTTAAAATAAAACAGAAAAGCATCATGAACCCAGGTTATTAACTAATGAGTTGACACAATGTGTACCCTTAAACAGGGAATATGGATATTATTTACAAATAACCAGTATATTATTTTAAAATGATAATAAAGTGGAACATTTTACTGAAATTCTCTTGGAAGTAAAAGAGTGGCTTCTTACCATAGAACCGACTCTGGCCCTGCTCTTATTTAGATTCGAAAGAAACATTTGTAGTTACACAACAGATTTTTGAATTTTTGAATTGCAGATATAGATATTTATGATTTTTTTAAACCTTTAAAATACACAAAGAATAATTAAAAACTGTCGCCTTCAGCATTCAAGAAAGAAAGAAAAATCTGTAATGAACAACTTATATAATTTATAATAAATGTATAACTTATAATGTATCTTACCACTAGCGTATTGTAACAAAACTGTTTAGCCCAACGGTAATTAAAAAAAATTAGAGGTTAATACTGCAATTTGGGATAGAATTTTATCCATTTGAAGAATTGATTAAAAACTTACACATGCGAGTTGCAATTTACACTCAACAGCACCATCAAGGGGAAAAAATAACACTGAAAGTTAAATGTTTTGAATTATTTTTAAAATCGTGTAAAATGCTGTATATTACGTTAAGTTGTATTCTTTATTTTGGCCTTAGCAAGTTTTAAGGGGGTTCTAATTTAGTAAACCTACATAATCTACTAGCTGCTAGACTAAAGAAATCTCTAATTATAACATCAATAAATTGAAGTTTACGTATTTGTGGTGCAAAATGTCAGATGCATGTATAAAGATTGCAAGAAACGCATTTCATTTATCTTATTGCCTTTCATTGCTGGAACACTAAAATTCTCTTAAGTTTTTGTTTACTTATTCAACGTATATCTCATTGTTAGTCTTTCCCGAAGATACTATTGTTGAATCTTGCTCACCGATTTAACAATGCCTAAGCCGAACAATGAACTTTGCTGTGTGAAGTTTGATTGTTTCAAATGCTCATCTTCCTCGCTATAAGACGAGCGGTTTTTTTTGCCCAGTATTGTACCGGACAGTGTAATCATAATCTTGGAGGGTGAGGCTCCACCTAAGCAATCTGGGATTCTTGCCAGACATTTGCTTGAGCCAGTGAAGTGGGTTGTGATGATTCAATTATAAATTTTGTCCCATAGATGTAGGGCCGTAATTTAGCAACTGACCAGATCAGACAAGCACATTCTTTTTCGGTCGTCCCGTAATTTTGCTCACGGGCTGTTAGTTTACGTGAAACGTAAGGACAGGTTCATCTTCACCAAACTCTTGTGAAAGCACGCAGCCCATGCCACGGTCTGAACAATCACATTGCAGAATGAAGGTTTGGTTGAAGTCGGGAGCTCTTAGGACAGGAAATGTCACTAAGGCAGCTTTCAAAGTTCAAAGGCAGTTCGCTTTGAATCATCCCAAGAAACGGGATCAGGTGCATCCTTTTTCACAGAGTCTGTCAGGCTTGCACAGATTTCAGAATAGTGGAGAATGTAGCGTTGGTAATAACCAACCAAACCAAGGAAGAAACGGATATCTTTCTTAGTTTGTGGCCGTGCGAATTTTTGGACAGCCAAAACATACACCTCTGAAGGAGTGCGAGTTTCATTGCCCACTTCGTGACCAAGAAAAGTAGCTTTGCTGCAAGCGACCTGCGATTTTTTTGCGTTAACAGTTAACCCGGCCTTCTTGACAGCAAAGAGAAAATTAAAGACGTTGTTGAGATGTTGTTTCCACGTTTCGGCACCAACGGCGGTGTCATCTTGAAAAGGAGTGACATACTCCTCCATGCCATGAGTGACATTGTCCATAAGCTTCTGAAAGCAAAGTGGAGCGTTTTTCATCCCCATATTCATCATAAGGGGAGCAAACTTCCCAATGGGGGTAGTGATAGTGGCGGCCATTGAAGCCTGTGGCGTCAAGCACACTTGCCAAAATCCACGGTTAAGGTCAAAAATAGAGATGTATTCCCACTTAGCTGCACGCTCAATACATTCCTCAATGTTGGGAATTGGGTAATCTTGGTTACCGTATTGTTGTTCAGCTCTCTGTAGTCAGCTATAGGACAAGGGCTGGCGTCTTCTTTTTTTACAATTATCATTGGGGATCCATGAGGGGAATCCGTTTCCACAATTAAGCCCAGATCTAACATACGTTTGTTCTCTCCATAGTTTAACAGATTGTTTCATGAAGCTATTGTTACAACGTACGTGCTTCCTCCTTATGTACACCACTCTGATATATTGTTGATTGGTTCTAAATTGCTCCTTTGGCGAAAAAGGGAATTAAGAAATCCCCTTCACCCAACAACGACACCATTGCTTGCAGGGTGGAAAGGACAAGGCGACTGGTCGTTGCTCCAATGTTGTAACGTGGAAACAGAAACTTAAACAAAATTGTCGTTTGTTAAATAACAGTATGTCCTAGCGATGCATTGCAAGGTTACCTGGTTCCATGAGTGGGTTTTATGTTATCATACCTACCTTTCCAACTTACTGCCAATGCTAGGAATCAGAGTCGGACTGGGTAGGAAAGGGCGCCTTTGCTATTTATCGAAATAACCGGAAAGAGGTGCCATGCGTTTTACAGGAAACTGATGTAGTTATGGTGCCTCCAACTAGGGGTTTTGGGAAGCGGTTTAAGCTACCCAAGCAGAAGCAAAGTCCGGGAAGAGCTAAAGAAATGTTGCTCATTTTCTTATTCTGTCGTCATATCTGGCTTCGGAGTGCGTATACAACACACATTTTATGTTTCAAGTAATACTATTTTTGGAAATTTTAGAGTGGATTGGGTGGGAGGATGAGTTTAAAAATGTGTTAAAACGTAAAAAAGGATGGGAGCAGAGAGAAGGGGAATTTGAGCCGGAAAGGAAAGGTCATCAGTGGACAGGGAATCCAAAACCATTCATTTTTCTTCGCGTGGAGGAGGGGAAAAAAAAGTCTACCAAATGGGCGCCGAAAGTATGGTGGCCAAAGGGCGCCTGTGCCATTGGCACACTGCCACTATGGCCAGTCCGAACCTGCTAGGAATGAACTACAACAACAAATAGCCAAGTGTTAGATGCTCTTTTACCCACTCTGCTGCACATATGAGTTGGGAGAAACACTCTTTTTTGCACTCTGTTAGCACAAATACTTTGGTCACTTCCGCTACTGGAGTTTGAACTAACTATACCACGAGCCACGGCTGTTTGCTGTGATGTCATCATGAGTCGGCCACTGACGAACGAGAATAGCGGATCTTTGGTCCTCCGAGTGGGCAAGACCAGTCACGTGAAAAGCACATCACGGCTAACAGCCATGGCGCGTGGTATAAAATTGGCTAATGAATTTGAATTGCAGTCAAGTGTAACATATTAGTCTATGGAAAACCACACAAAAACTAAATCAACGGTAGGTATTAATATTTGCAAATTGAGGTTGTATAACCTAGCTGAGAATAACTCCAACAGTATCACAAGTTATAGTTGAAAAATGGTTTGGTTCCTCCTCCTTGCATCGACTACGTGGCATACGCAAATTTTGGCCGTGATCATACTACTTTTCATTTTCCGTGCATTAGCAGTGCTAATGTGCAAGATTTTTTCAATTTCTTTTATTATTTCCGTCTAACCACCAGTCGTCTTTTTTTGAGCTAAAGTACACCTAGTTATTGCAATCCATGCTGTAGGTGTACCAAAGTTAATGCACGATTTGTTATGCTGTTACCAGAAATTAAACAATTGTTCATTGTTGCAGCAGTCTGTACCTTAGGTTAATGCTCAGCTACAACTATCGTCTAGTTGTTGTTCTGAACACATTAGAGCAAGTGCATATGCCACTATACTGACTGGAGGAACGGGATGAAACTGGTGTATAGGTTGTAGGCGAGGCCAATTTTGCTTCTTGCAGCGCACTACAATTATGCTGTTCCAGGAGTGCATAAACTTATGGCAACCATGCACTTTTCCCCATCTCTTAAAAAAGTTCAAACTGCTGCCCTCCTCCCCCTCCCATTTAGACCGTTTGTAATAAAATTCGATGCGAGCTACAGAAAACTGGATCGCTAGTACTAGTTCAAGTTAAAACAATGTCAGTCCTGAATTTAACGCACAATTTCAGAATACAGGAATCTCACTAGATTCTTGCGAATTTTCAACAGACAGTATTCGTCCGTCTTCGTCAGGCACTAAGAGAATTTGTAGAGATTGCAACTACATCGTTTTGGAAATCGTGATTCGAAACCGGCGCTCGGCGTGGCCCACTGCGTGCGTCGGGCCTACTGGATGCTTCTGGCTCACTGGATGCGATGGGCCTATTACATGCAGCATGTCCTCTCTCCCATCGGCTTCAGAGTCTCACTGAAAATTCTTTTCTTAGTAGAAAGCTGATTCCCGGATTAGAAGCACCCTGTGTATTCATTAGAGTAGCTCCATTTTTTACATGGTGCTGAATGGCCAGGGACTCTAGTCCTCTTAAATGACGATCATATGGGACATTGGATTTTAGCAGTGTTGACGTTTTGCTCCAGCCAATCTCATGCTTCGGCTCCATGTGATGGGGTGCAATGCTGTTTCTTGTGTCTTTATTCTTCGTATCTGCCATGTGTTGTTTAACTCTCTTTCTAACTCCCACTCGCTTTTCTCCAATGTAAACAGCACTGCACTCATCACATGGGACTCTGTACACTACTTCACGTGTATTTGGGATATTGGACAAAACACTCTGGTCCTCCTCGCACGTCACTTTAACCCGTTTTTTCAGCAGTTCGTCTTTGATATTCCCACCATTCTTCAGGAATGTTTCAAAACCTTTTTCTTTCAGCACTCTAGCCACTTTCTCACTAATTCCCTTGAGGTGGGTGAGACCCACCCTGACTGGCTTTCGGATTTCTTCTCTCTTCGCTTCTCTCTCTCTCGCTGCTCATTGCGTGATCCTACCGCTCTTCGAATCATTTTGGACAAGAATCCGGGGGGGGTATCCCAGTTTTATAAACTGACCCTTTGTGCTCTGAAGATGTGGTCGCGCTAAGTCAATGGTTGTGGAGTGACGCAATACCTTAAAGAACTCATTTTGAGCGATGGCCTTCAATTGTCCAACCGGGTGCCTCGACGTATACGGAATTCCTCTCTCCGTTGCCATTTCTTTTCTAAATGGCTGGTACTCCAGTTTTACATCTTACTTTCGTGTCACGTTTACATCCAGAAACGCCAACGAGTTATCTTTTTCTTCCTCCACCGTAAAAAGAAGATCTTCATTTCAGTTTTTGACCTTTTCTTGCACGATACTAAGTTGACTTTTTTTCAAAATCGCCATGACGTCGTCGACAAAGCGCTTCCGCAATCGTACTTCAGGGATGGATAGTCGCACGAAGGAGTCAAGATGGTTGAGCACAAGTTCCGCCACAATAGGGGAGCACAAGTACCCCATCGGGGCCCCTCGTACTTGCCAGAATGTCTTGTAAACGCGGTCTCGTATCAGACGCTCGTGGTGAGGACACCTCAACACCACCGAAGAAAAAACCTGAGGGCAGAACTCTTCAACACCAGAAGATAATCGTCTTTATGGCGATTCCAATTTAAAACTGTAAATATTGTATATGGTTCCTTTAGGCATAAAGCCAAAACACTTTCTAGCTTAGTTATGTTGTAGATGTTGCAAACACACGATATTTTTTATTTATAACTGGTGACGACTTTGTTTATGAAAACTTCATGAAAACTGTCCGACGTTCAAACCACTTTAAAAACTAACCTAACCTGCGATATAGCCTTTTGAAACTAGCTGGTATATCTTTTGATTTTTGCACTTAATGCACTTTGGTAAACTTAACTTCTTGCCATGAACCCTACCGGAGCTCGAGCTTTTATGTTTGTTTATTTTTACGGACCCAGTGTTTATTTTCATGTCAATTTTTTTTTATAGCATCTCCATCCAAACTCCGACCGTAGCAAACCTCTAAAAACGAAAACAAACTAGCTTTCCTTCGATAAATCATGCTTTGTAAATAGCAGTTTCATTCCCAAAGTCAAATATTTATTCTGAGCAATACACTTCGTTCCCCCCCCCCTTCAATAGTTGCGATGCATAACATCGTAGTTTATTTTTATAGGCCTAAATTCACGTTGTTTATGAGTTTTAAACTCACTGCACTCATGCCAGGCCTCTAATCATTTCACAAGCCGTTAAAAAAATCCTTTGTTGACTCAGCTCCTTCTATAAACAATGTAAATACACGGAGTCAACTCCCCACGCATTGAGAGCGCTCAGCTA
>JAHWFP010162962.1:0-11608 GCA_023313725.1 Lithobius niger
AACCATAAAAATACGACTTTTCTGATGAAAATCTTTTTTTTTTTTTTGCACTAGTGGAGAATGGCGATCTCGCTTTTGTAGCCAAGATAGCACCTATTATGCTGTTGCATGGATGCAGTAGCACTGAACAACACAAGGTGAAGACATGCGTCGAATACATAAGGCACAGCAAATTGTGGGAACTGTAAAACTGAGGGGAAAAAACTTAAAATTCGCACTGTGAGGAAAAGAAACATATGAAGAGCTGGTTTGTTAGAGAAGGTCTTTTACACCCAAAACCAAAACTTGTATAAAGAATCAGCTAAGTTTCCAAACACTGTGGGCCTTTCAAAGTAGTGATGTTATTTAACCAGGGAAAGGCCGCCAAGATTACTCCTATTATCCAGCAAACTTGGCGTATTGCCCCATTATTTAATTTCTTAAACTGCTAAAATATGTTGGTCTTAGAACTGCACAATCCTACAGATCTAAGATTCACATTTACTCAATTCGTCATATTCGCAGACGACCATAATCACTCCTGGCTCAAAATTAATTAAAGAAGACCGCAATGTGACAAATTTAGTGGCTAATAGGATTAACCTTGGCGGCCTTTCCATGGTTGAATTATATGACCACTTTCAAAGGCCGTTCGTTTTTGGAAACTAGGCGGTATCTCTTATGCCAGTTTTGGTTTTGGGTCGATAGAACAACTTTCATAGGACTGTGAACGTGCCAAAGATCATATCGTCTAATCTTCATCTCTGTCATTTTTTTCCTGGAGGAATTTTTTCCTAGATATTGTCACATTGATAATTACTCGCATGCAGTCATGTATAACTCAATAATAACAATGACAATAACAATTAATTCTTTAAAAAAAAAAATCCGTTTTTTCCCACTTGATGACCCCTGTGCTCACGATCTGTATTTTGTTTTCTACTCTTCTTTGTCTCCCGTAAAATTGTCCTTCCAGTTTGGATTCGTGTGCCGAAAAAAAAAAACCCTTGCAATAAAAGACACCCTGTTTCTTAGTGTTTTATTTATTTATTTATTTATTTATTTATTTATTCATCTTACTGGAAACTACAAGCCCGTACGCTACACTCTTCATTCTAAACTTAACCTTACAGGAAACAACCTAGTACACCCTCTACGTGCTAAGTCTTAACATATGTCTAACAGAGTTCATACAGCCTACATGTTACACTAATTTTATTATTTAGTGAGGTTGAGGTTGTTTATTTGGGGCCTTGGCCTACTGCCACACGCCCTAACTAAAACACTATACATCATTACACCATACACCATTTAGTGAGCCACCTATTTGCAACAATAATGGATACTGACAATTAAGTACTGAAATGATATGCGTATAATACTTCAGCATCTTACTGGTGTTGTACAACTCTGTCATTGTTGGATCATTGTTGCAGCAGTGAATTTATATCATTCGTACTCCTCTTTCGTCGTTTTCCATTGTTAAAAGCAGCTGTCCTTTTCGTAAAGACGGTACAGTTTTAACAATGAACAGCCTTCTTGCCAAAGTGAAACCGAAATATTTTCTTTACGATAACGGTTTTAATAAGAGCTTTAGAGCCCGAAGCCATGCGCTCAATCACAAAACACAAAATACAAATAAACTGCAAATTACGCTACAGCCTGCTTGCAACAATCCATAATCAACTGCCCATCGAGATGACACATGCTAAATCTAGACACACGCTAGTATGTTGCTTTCACATAATAAACACGTGACAAAGCTTGGGCAGAACCAAAATATAGTATGCATTTCTAATGTTCCATATTTTCGCAAACAAAATTGCGTGGACCATGGACATACCGTATACCAATGACATACCGTATTACAATCTACGTATACCGTAGACCAATTCGTACTAATTACAATAAAAAGGAAACGACAAAAGCGAACAAATTAACTGAACAAAAAACGGCTTCGCCGTTTACAAAAAAAAAAGAATTAAAGGTCATATCCCCACACTCAGAGCTGTGAAGGTAACCGAATAAAAACGGATTAGAGTTCACTCGAATGCAACGAACTATAATTTGAACTCCAATGCCAGGGAACAAGAATTGTGACATGCCAGCCTCCATGCACACGTATACATGAACATCACTAATCAAACAAACAAAACGGTTGGATATTTTTTTTAAAACACACACACAAAATATACAATATATGCACGCACACGAAACAGAACGAAAACCTGAACTCACAAACACGCACAAAACGGACGCCATTAACAGCAACAAAATTGAATGATAAATGTACAATTATTACTCACAGGGACTAGAACTAAAACAGTAACCATCAAACACAGGCAAACAAAATATGAGGAGTCTGCTTGTTTCACAAATTATAAATGCTCATACGAAATCTCATAGAGCAAATGAGTGACTCACTCACGTTAATGAGTGAGCCATTGTTGCAATAAAGTGACAGTGCTAGTGTATTGTTGCCGAACTATCGTCGAACATATTTGTACAAACAAAGAATTGCATTGTTAGGAACCGAGCCATTATTGCGATAGCATAACAAGCCATTGTTGGAGGGAATGTTCTTTGCTCCACTCATACGAAACACGCTTAAAATATAAAACAACAACACACAGGCGAATATAAAAAAAAAAAACGGTTTAATACACTTTTTAAGCACACACACACATACACACGCACACAAACATTTAAACATTTCAAACTCAAACTGTGTTCACTTTCTGACATAACCACGGATTAAAAACAGTCCTTGTTCCCTGGAAATGAAGTAAAAATTAAAGTTCTTTGCATTCGAGGGAACTCTAATAAACTTTCATTCATCTACATTCACATTTGTGGAATGGGGATACGAGCTCTAATGCTTTTTTTCTAAACGGCGAAGCCTTTTTTTGCTCAGTTAATTTGTTGGCTTTTTGTTGTCGTTTGTCTACGGAAATGATATAAGCAGCAGACAAAGAAATAGTTCGAAACTGAGCAACAATGTGTACCCGATCTACGAACAATGGAGTCGGAGTACAACGTAAGTAAGAAAACGAAAGCCTTTGGTTCTTACTTACGTAAATAAATCTACTATCGCTGTCAATGTTTGCGTATCAGTATTTACGCATCAGTGTTTCCAAAATAATACATTTATCGCAGCTGAAGAAAACCCCAAAGGAAAGAGTTAAAATTGATTAAAATAAACAAATAGGGCTTTTATTGCAGTTTTGAGTTTTAAAAACGGGGTTGGAGCAAAGAACATTCCCGCCGACAATGGCTCGTTATGCTATCACAATAAACCGTTGTTGTATAAATATGTTCGAGGATGGTCCGGCAACAATGCACTAACACTGTCGCTTTATTGCAACAATGGGTCGTCCACAAAAGAATGAACTCGTCGTTGTACAAATATGTTAGACGATGGCGCTCGGCAACAATGCGGCAAGACTTTCGGGTAAACAGCAAAAGTCTTACCTTATTGTTGCCTAACGCCATCGTCTAACTGATACTTGGATGACAACACAAACAATGGTTACAACAATAATTTTACACCTAACGCGCCACTTCAGGGTTACGTGCTTCTAGCTGCAACCCCCGTTTTAGAAAAAGTCACTTCCCTCTACTACTCTTTTACCTGTGTACCAAAATTTAGATTTGCCAACTTTCCTTTACGAGTTGTAAACGTGTCTTTATACCCTATGATAATTAACAATGGAGCCGTGTCCTTAGCTAGTAGCTAACTAGCCAATAACACAAATCAACTTTATTGAAGGCACGTTTTCTCCGTAATGGGCACTTTAATGTTGAGGTTTTTTCTTTACTGGAGCCAGCACACCTGATTCCAATGATTTGCACAGATTTCTACCGCATGGGACAATTTTCATCAAGAGGCTAAGTATCAGTTAGACGATGGCGTTCGGCAACAATAAGGTAAGACTTTCGCTGTTTACCCGAGTGGCGAAGCCACGAGGGCAATAAAGCGAAAGTCTTACCTTATTGTTGCCGAACGCTATCGGCTAACATATTTGTACAACGACGAGTTGGATCGTTAATGAGTGAGCCATTGTTGCAATAAAGTGACAGTGCTAGTGTATTGTTGCCGAACTATCGTCGAACATATTTGTACAAACAAAGAATTGCATTGTTAGGAACCGAGTCATTATTCCGATAGCATAACAAGCCATTGTTGGAGGGAATGTTCTTTGCTCCAACTCCGTTTTTAAAACTCAATAACTGCAAATAAATGCCTTAGTTGTTTATTTTAATCAATTTTAACTCTTTCCTTTGGGTCTTTTTTCAGCTGTAATAAATGTGAAATTGTGAAATGTGTAAATGTGAAATATTTGTGAAACATTGACACGTAAATATTGATATACAAACATTGATAGCAGCAGTAGGTTAGATTTACTTACATAAGTAAGAACCCCACGCCTTCGTTTGCTATGCCTAAAATTCTTTTTTCTTATTTTAAAAATAAGTAGTTGTAATTTAAAGTGTGAAAAAGTTTCATAATACTTTCGAAATGATTTGGAATTCGTAAATATGGCCAGCGATTGTGTTTTTACTCCTTAAGTAAGAACCAAAGACCTTCGTTTTCTTACTTACGTAAGTAAGAAACCCACGCCTAGCCGTGGTTCTTACTAAACCATGCGCAATGGCTGTTTGCCGTGACGTCACCATGAGTTAGCCAATGACGAACGAGAACAACGGCTGTTTGGCCGTCTGATTGGACTAGCCCAATCACGTGATATGCACGTCACAGCAAACAGCCATGGCGCGTGGTATTGTTGCAGCAGTGTGGCTTCATGATATAAATCCACTGCTACAACAATGGTCCAACAATGAAAGAGTTATACAAAATCAGGTATAAGCTTGTCACAGTCAAAAGACACAGTCTGCTAGTGAGCCGCCTTGATTGATTGATTGATTGATCGGTTTATTACGCAGAAAATTGGTCCTGGACCAGGCATTCTGCGACAAACTACATACAATTACAGAGAAAATAGGACACAGAGAAAACTACTGAACACTGAGAAGTACACTGGGAGCAACAAAATTAAGGAACCACCGCCTTTTTCACATGTGACAACAATTATTAAACCTTATCTACTTGGCGGCGACACACTAGCTTGCGTCTAGACGTTTATTATTTGTGATGTGTTTCGCCTGCGCATGCGCAGTTGATTTGGTCCAACCTAAAATTGTAACCTACCTCATTCACGGAGAAGTGAAATGGATTTTTCAGGACTATTAAACTGGCAGAAATCGTACTGTTTAGGCTGAATTTTCGCCATTCAACATCGTGCGTTACAATTTTTATCCGGCGAACATTCCTTATCAAAATTACGTACAGTTACACCACGGAGTTTCCCTGTTGCAACCCTCGTTACGTATTCCATGCGTTGACACAAGGCCAAATGAGAAAGTAATTGCAGGTTTTGCTTCTCGGTTCCAGGCCCGCTCATGCCATATCTCTAGAATCGTATTTTGTCAAAGCATCACTGAGTGGCGTAAACAACTCGGCCTACACTTGAACTGTTGCAAGGAGTCGAGAGGTGAAAAAACATAATTTCCACCCCAGTCGGCCTTGTCTAAAAAAAGCCAACCTCATTCTTCTAATCAAGGTCGTTTGAACGCTGCTGCTTACCAGAAGGGGTTTGCTTGGGTCAACCAAAGGAGGAATGATGTTTCTCATAAATCTACACCCCGTGTCGTAGCGATTTTTTTCCATGAAAGTAAGTGCGATCACTCTTTCTACGATTGGCCATATGGGGCCACGGGCAACAACGAGAGCAAGTAGGGTAATAATAAAGGACACTCCAGCGTCACTCTCTATACCCTTCCTTTAAGCCACTTCTGGTAATTCGGTGTTCATTGAAGTTAGTATTGGCATTTTTAAAACTTGAATGTCACATTTCTGCCCGATTTGGGAGAAGTTGAATTTGGTCGATAAATACAGCTAAAGTTTGCAGTTACTAAATCTACTAAATCTTATCGAAATCTGAGCTAACCTGGTTTGCCGTACCGATAGATGGACTGATAGAATAGGCTAATTCGTGCTAATTAACTCATGATAATTGTTTGGAACTATGTTCCTCGCCAGGGCCCCCACATCCAAGTTAGGGGCCTGGGACTAACTACAACAGCGGGCCACCGTCCCCCGACTAAAATCGTAAAAACGTTACACCGTGTTATAATATTCATCAGCCACAATAATTGTTATTGTGCTTAAAGGCACATAAATCCCTCCGTTCTGGCTGCTTTACTCTGCGTCACCTATGCTAAAATATAGTTCAAACGACCGCAGAGCGCATTACTCTACGACACTAGTCATACTCATTTCGGGGCCGCTGCAACGTGACACATCGTACGACCAAGTCGCAAACTTGAGCGAAGGATTAATTATCCTTCCTCCAGGGCCGCGACTTGCCAGCGATGTGGCGGGAGTTATATACCGCTCGGACCGAGCCGTTTAAATCAAGCCTAATAACAATCACGCGCCACTACTGACATCTGCATCGTACCCTTAGACCAGCAAATGAAAGGTAAATCAGTTTATGTAAAACTATTTCCGGTAACGTATCGAGTGAAACTGTTAAAATATACCGGAGGTAGTTATGTGCCTTTAACAGGTTGGTTTATTCATTGATCCGGTCTGCTTGCGTTTCAAGACTTTTCTGCCTAACAAGCTGACAGGCTTGCACTACAGTGCTCCTGCTCCGTGCTTGTTGCCGTTGGATTGGAGCTGTTGTTTGTTGAGAGTATAAAAAAATTCATAATACACACAAATCCAGTACATTACTCATAGTCATCAAAACTCACAATTGCGGAAAAAAAACCATTTTAGGCAGTGCAGGCCCCTTGAGTGACCGGGCCTTGGTACAGTGGGTCCACCTGACCCCCCGTTGTGGGGGCCCTGTTCCTCGCACCATGTGCTTGGGGATATATTTACGGAATATTTACCATTCATTAGTTTTAATGTGATGCTACATCTTTCGTGCGAAAACTAGTAGACGATCTGGCAATAGCTCTCGTTCTCCTATTGCTGAAAACTTCCCAAATTTCTCTTTAATTCTCTTTATTCTCTAAGTACAAAACTGTTAGAGGATATGCTTTTTGA
This sequence comes from Lithobius niger, assembly GCA_023313725.1. Lineage (NCBI taxonomy): Eukaryota > Metazoa > Arthropoda > Chilopoda > Lithobiomorpha > Lithobiidae > Lithobius > Lithobius niger. The sequence goes on from JAHWFP010162962.1 coordinate 7,097, forward strand.
TGTCTCTGAACGTGATAAACAGAATTGTCAATATTGTTAGCCACAAATACTCTAACAATGGATATGCGACTTTCTCTTTTGTATTAACAAATTTGATTTTAACAAATATAGTTTAGGATTATGTGCTGCTAGAAACCATTAAATTATAATACACATATGTGTACGGGCTTTTTTTAACCTTCAGTCAAACATGCGCATGCGACTTTTCCGGGGCTGCACCAAAGGGGAAATGTCAGGGGGCAGCGTTTTCGGGGGGTGCGGGAGAGTGTGCCAGGGCAAGTGTGTGTGGCGGGCAATGCGCGCTATCGAAGTTAATTGTTTCAAAGGATTAACTTAAACATGGGATTACTTGCTTACTGAATGCTGGATTTCTCAGTGATAGGGTTTTTGTTTTAGCCTTCAGTCAAACACACGCCAGCGACTTTTACGGGGCTGCACCAAAGGGAGAATGTCACGGGGCGCCGTTTTCGGGGAGGGGGAAGCGGGCAAGCGTGTATGGGGGACACGTATGCGAATCCGGGAGGGGGCAGGAGTGTGGGAATTGGGGGTTAAAGTAATTGTTGGGGAGAGGGCATATGTGGGAGCCATTCACATGTTCGGTCTTCGGTTTGATAAATTTAAAACCAAAGACCAAACACCTGAGGTGCCAGAGGGAGGCGGAGAGATATTCAGAACTCACACTATGGGAGTGCAGGAACGGGATGCAACGGGGTGCGGCAGGGGAAGAGGGAGCAGGGATGTGCCGGTGGTGGTTAGGGGGGGGGGTGCGCAGCATGCGGACGGGCACAACTAGTTAAATTATAGTACACATATGTGGAAAGGCAACATTTGCACTCTTAAGGTAACTTGGTAGTCCTGCGTATTTCTATGGGGGAAATTTCACAACTTCAGGTACCATTATAAATAAATCTGTTACACCTACAGCTTTGAAACTTGGTAGGGTTGTAAAACGCATCATTGTGTATAGATTTGACTAAAATTATTTAGTCATGCAAATAGTTTAGGGAAAAAATTATTTAACATTCATAAGGTTAATTAATAACTCTATTATTACATATTATAAATTCTAAAAATTTGAGTGTTCCATGGAAAATTATAATTGTAGCCGATTATGTACAGAATTACCTAAGGAAGCTCCTTGCAATAAATCAAAATTTTCTGTCCAATAGTTTTGTGGAAATGGTACCTAAAGTTTAAGAAAAAATCCAATTTTTGGCTATGCACGTTTAAAAAGACTTAATAATATTGCCACTGGTACACAGCAGCTTATAAAAACGAATTTTTTTTAGTAAATTTAGTGGAGTGAACAACGTGAAACGTTCGTATTTGTAAAGTAGATACTTCAGACTAATTTTTTTTTAATTAAAAACAATTTTTTTTGCCCCTCCCCCTCTCCCCCTCCCACCAAGTTACCTTAATAATACGGCAAGTGAACCATTAATTAACACACTTACTTTCCACACTGGAGAGGACTCGATTCCAGAACTGGAGTTGAGAGATTTGTCCAATACTACCCAGAGTCTTTCCTAGATTCCAGGCTCCGTCAGCAGGAATTCTATACCCTGTCTGCACCCCCTGCGTCGTGCTGACACTTTGTCCATCCATATAGGCAGTGACCAACCCAGAATTTCCACTCCAAGTCAAGGAAATGTGGGTCCATTCGTCCGCAGTTGGCAAAATTGGGAAAAAGACTCCATTGTCCGCACCAACATAAAGCCCACTCTGTTGTTGGGAAAAGTCCATTTCAAAAGTTATTTCTACTGAATCTCCAGATATGTAGGCCAGTAAAGGAATCGTCTGGAACACAGGACTGGAGCTTATGAGGTTAAGGTAGAAACTGACGGTGAATTGGTCATAACCAGTTAGGGATAAAGCAGCTGAGGACCGACTTTCAGGAGCAATGTAGACGTTGTTTTCTATGACTTCGTTAATCTGAGGAGCCGGATTAGGCATGCTGGTTTGGGACTTTTGGTTCAGTAACATGCTCTGGAGACTCTGCGCAAATGGTATATTGGCACCATTTGGGAAGCTTTGAAGGTATGGGCTATTGTAGCCACTCTGGGTATAGAGCACGCCTTGGGGAGTTTGAACAAACGGGTTGTTAGGTGTGCTTTGGATAAACTGGACGTAAGGGTTAGTTTGGGGAATGGCATTAGGATAGGGATTGTTCAGGATATAGGGAGCACTGGGAACATAAACGTCTGCAGTTACCAAGTCCAATAGAGTCAGAATGAAAACAGCTATAACTCTCTTGGAACCCATTGTGAATGGCTTGAGAGTTGAGGGATCACTGCACGAGCTTTTATATGAAATCCACATGTGGCAAACAAAGATCCACGTCAGCGTATGGCAGCGCTACTGGTGAACGCCTGCCTATTAGCTATAATTGACGCTGATGATTACTGCTGACGTCCAAAAAAAGAACAATTTACTCAATGTGGCCAAATTACTCTGGAACTATAGAGTATTTTCGATTTAAAATATTTCGCGGGTTAAATGTTTGAACTTTGATCAAGAGATCCAACGTAAAACCACGAGTTCCATAGGAACAAAGAGTGAAAAACAGTATTAAAGCTCTGACGTGGCTTATGACGGGAAACAGATACGCACTCGGTAAGTTGTTGTACTGCAAAAAAGTAATTACCTTATAAGGAATTTTTAAAAGGACCGATTTTCATGTCAAGGTGGCTCAGTCGCCAAATCAGTATAAACCTTAAAAATTCATTTATTAGATGATTTTATTATTGTAGTACAGCAAATTGCCGAGTTAAGTCTCTGTTTCCCGTCATAAGACACTTCAGAGCTTTAATACTGCCGTTCGCTTTTTATTCTTAAGGAATTCGTGGGTTTTACGTTGGCACTTTTAATTTCATTTCACTGGCAACAATCGAAATAAATGACCAGCTGGAAGTCACACTAACACGGATATTTCTTATTGTGGGTGACAGTCATCTCAAATAACTGTCAAAAACTCAACCCAGGATTATAAGGAACGAAGGGGAACGAATTTTAACTTTTAATGTACGCAAACATTTGATGTTCACATGATTGGCCGTCAAACGTGTGTGAATGTTAAAACAGTTACAGTTCCTTCCTCTTCGTTCCTGCAGAACTTCGCATAATCCTGGTTTGACACCGTTTTTGACAGTTGTTGCAGATGAAATAGTCGTGTTAGTGTGGCTTTCGGCTGGGTATTTATGTTGGCTCAAGAAAAGAGTTTGTATGGAATTTAAAAAAAAAAAAGGAAAAGCTTTATTATGTAACTTTCCTGATGGTTTCGCGTATTTAGTTTACTCCACATATATTATCAAACTTATTTTGTGAAGCTTTGGCGAAAGCTTCATGCTTTGTTAGTGAAAAAACGTAGAACTGGAATATATTCCGAGAGGATCTGGATAGTCTTTTGTAAACTCGTGCAACTTGCAAGGATATTTCCACAATGAAAAGTAGAAACTGAGATATGGCATTGAAGTGCAACGACCAGCCTCACGAAAAATCCCACTGCTAACGTGCAAACAATGAATTCCTCGCAAACAACTCGTTATTACTTGTCGCGCAAATGGTGATTAAAACCAAAAGAAAATGGTTTATAGCAAGGGTTCTTATACCGACAATGATGTAAAGACAAACAGGGGTTTGATGTCCGGGATGGAATCCATCTAACAAACAAGTGGGTACCTAGTCGCAAACGATCTTCTGCATACTCCCGCCACTTTAGAACCACTTCCGTTTCATACTTCCGTTTACAAAAATTTCATTTTAACTAATTTTTGGACGCTGACTTTAACGGTGAAAACCTTTTGTCTCTAACTGTTACTGTTCCATAGATGATAAGGTCACTTGTCGGCCACTTCCAACGGCATGTGGGCAACTTCCACTTTATACTTCCGTCCGTTTTTTTTTATTTTGTTTAACTAATTTTTGGACGCTGAGTCTAATGGCGAAAACCGTTTGTCTCTATCTGGTACCGTTCTGGAGCTTAAAAAGGCGACGGACGGAGGGACCGACAAAGTCGTTGCTATAGCCTTCCCAGCCGTTTGCAGACTTAAAAAGGGGAAGAAAGTGTTATCATCTGAAATGAGAAAGGTTTTATCAGAGCTATCGAACAAACCAGCAAGTGAAGACTTGGCAACCTGAACAGGAGTAAAGGGACGTTTACCGGTCAGTGCACCTACCCGACACCACATCCTTTGAACCACTATATTGGTGAAAACGACTCGTATATTACAAATGCAACATATAGTGTGCTAACTAGGAATCTCATCCGCCGTCTTTTAAATGCATGAAGGCTATGGTTAATTAGAGTGGATTTCACAATCTTCTAATGGCTGACCTATACGGCATTTTGATTGCACCGATACCTGGCTTAGTAAATTCAACAGTAACAGATGCTGTGGTGATAAATGGCACTCCATATGATATAGTGGGAAGAGATAGGAACTAGGGCTGGTGGAATTGCGGTATGTTCCAGAAAGGATTAGGAGTTGGTGTCAACCTAGCCGGTTATGAGGC
>JAHWFP010162982.1:0-22160 GCA_023313725.1 Lithobius niger
CAAATTGTGGCAAATAATTATTTCTTAAAGTGGTCAAGTCAGTCTTTTTGTTTTTAGCTACATGCGAATGAACTTTTTATTTCTTGTGGTCGGCGAAACGGGAGTATATCTTTACTGAAATTCGGCGAAACGGGAGTTGGTGAAACGGTTTCGGCGAACCGGGAGTCGGCGAAACGGGAGTCGGCGAAACGTGGGTGAACCCTGCGCATCCTACCTCCTACAAGCCGCATGCATCGCTACTCCCTCACTATGCTAGACCCAGACTCATTGCCAAGAGAGATTATGGACGGAGAACGGGATGGAGCAGCGAGGAGTGGTGCCGTTCGAAGTGAGGAAGCCAGACCTGAACGTCAGTCGCCTTAATAATCACTGCTACTGCACGCAGACGTCGAATTGAGTTTCTGCCCCCACCTCAAGAGAGGAGACCACTTACAGTTGGAGCAGCCCGGAGATACTTGGAGATACTCACTCTGTGGCGCCGCAGGGCCTCGCAGACAAAGTGAACATGCTCAGGAGTGCTTGAGCAACAGCACATTAAACTATAGAACACTATAGAACACTAAAATACAAATAAAATAAAAAATTAATGCTGTGCTTTGAAAAATAAAAATTTGGTGTTGGTATGGTTGGTGGAGTCTGCCTGGGTTGAACTATATGTGGAAAAGCCAAGCGAGAGAGTCCGTGTGCCCATTACGAAGCAGTTAAATTGCAGTTAAAAAGCAATTCCATTTTTACTTTTTACGAGTTTCATTTATTAATTCCATTCCATTTTACGAGTTGCAGCCAACGAACAAATCAGATTCGATTCAATTCATCAGCTATGTATGAATTTGTGATTTTAATTTTCCGCACGATTACGTCTGCCATAACAGGGCCGGCTATGATTGCTGGAGGCCCAACACCTGTTATTTCATTTACAAGAAAAATCGCTCCAATTTAGGGGATGGGAATTCTCATACAAAACTAGTAGAAAAAAACGGTATTCACATCCACTAGCCAGAAGTCAAACGAAGTTAAAACAATCGTGTTTATTTTTACCTTGATTATTATTGTTTTATTATTATTATTATTTTTTTTTACTTAGGAGCAAAAAAACTTCCACTGCGTGGTATGGTGTTGGAATGAAATGCAGGCGAAGATTCGTTAACGTATAACAGAGTTTTTTTTTATGAATTGCAGGAAAAAAGGAAATCTTTTTTTTTTTCAATCAGGCCAACCCCATCATGGGTTCAAATTATGAAATGCACTCTATGTAGGGCAGAGTGATATAACTTTTTGGTGGGGGGGGGGGGGAATTTTTGTAGGTTTAAACGCTTTAACGATAAGATGGTCTACATATCCGAGGGGGAACCCGTTAGCATGGTGTGTTTAAATTCAGCCTCTAATAGATGATAATAAATAGCTTATTAGATAAGCACGCAAGTTTCAGACATAAGGGCGCGTTTATGCAAGGACAATTTTCTCGTCTACTAGCTTTTACTTGGTCAATACTTAATCTGCCGGCTGCTTTTCGCCTTTACCCAAGAATATTTCAAGTTGCCGATACGTAGTAACCATGGCAACAACGCGGACGCAAATATCCTCCTCGTGCCTCCCGACACGACGTACGATGCATGCAACACGACAGCGTCGATTTATGACAACTAGAAAACAATTTTTATTGCAGTACAAGACGACGGACAGATTTCTGAAGGCCGGTATTCGATGCTTTGTCTTCGATTCGACAACTCCGAAATGGACGCCATGTTGGATTTTGAATTCTCGCTGTGAGTAGCTATTTATTCTACCGTCGATTGATCACTGCTAGAAGCTGTTTTTTCAGCGAAAATAGCAAATTTTGGAAATAGCGTGAAATGGCAACAATGTTGTGGCAATGTTTAAAATGACTGTTGCACTTTGTTCTTTATCCGTGTTGTTATTTATAATACATTTAATTTGTTGCCTATTACCGCATTCATTTAATAGAAACGGGAAATTAATCGTAAATAAATAACGGTTGCCTAGCAAATAGCTTTCGGCGAGCGAGAAGGTCTCGTTGCGTAAACGAGCCCTAACCACCTCCAGAATGATGTGGAGCTGGCCTGAAGTTCGCGTGGCTTTTAAAATTTGGATAGACCGAGTCTTTCTTGCGTGGTTTGTTAAATGGAAGGACGGGTATTTTCTCAGGATGGTATATATGTTTGCCTATTTCGAAAGAAAATATTACGAGTGTTCTTTTTGTTTTAAATTTTAAATTTATGTGTATTTAGTGGTAAGGATGACTCGGCTGTACATTGCCATGTAATTTTAGTTTTTTTGTAAAAAAAAAAAAAAAAAAAACCTGATGACGAAGAATGGTTCGTTTCTTGATTTTTGTGCACATTTCAGGCTTTTACTAAAATGTGCTGTAAGATAAATCACAACAAACCGTGTCGTAGTACGCAAGTATGGACATTCGTTTTGTTCGCTCAGCAAGTAGTTCAAACTTGTGTCAATACACTAAGGAAAAGTCCTTGTCCCGTAAAGCTAATTCGAAGACTAGCTTGTTTATATCCTCTGATGACTATCCGGCTCAGTAAGGGCACGTTTATGCACCCACTCGCTTTTGCATTCTCGCAGCTAGAAGCTAGATATCACCTCAAATTCCAACATGGCGGCGGTTTTAAGTCTGCCGCCTCGCAACGAAAACAGCAAATAACATGAGTTCAGAAACGTTTGGCAATATTTTTTTTTTTACTACACTAGCAGCAAAAAACTTCCTCTGCGTGGTATGGAGTTGCGATGAAATGCGGGCAGAGATCCGTTAAAATATAACAGGGAAGTAAAACGGAAATATATATATATTTTTTTTTTAAATCAGGCCACCCCTATCATGGGTTTAAATTAAATTTTAATTTTGCGTCTTATAACTTAAGTTAGTTCACAAAAATGTAACGGTAAAAATGAAGACATAGTTGTTGTTCCATGCACTCTTACTCGATCGGCTACTTATCTTTGGATCTAATCAAGTTTGTCTTAGAATTAGCTTTGCAGGACAAGGACTTTTCCTTAGTATAGAGCAGTGACATTTGCCGCCATATTGGCACTAGTATGGGTTTTGGAGGGCATAACTACAAGGTGCACTACATAAAAATGGAGCGAAAAACAACAGAAGAGAGTATGTCTTAGGCTTAAAATAACGTTGTTTTCTCCAACAACAAAAATTGCGCGTTTTAGGTCTAAGTAATCACTCTTCACAGCATCGGCTTCAGTATGGCGCCTTTCTGTTTCTCTCTGCAGTGTCCCTTGCAGCTAACCCATTAAGGCTCCAGCATAGAGTTATACACAATAATACTACGTCGTGTCACTGCTCTATACTGACACTAGTTTGAACTCCTTGCCGAGCAATCGAAACGAATGCCGTCCTTGCGTACTACGAAACGGCTTGTTGTGCTTTATCTTACAGGAGACATTCGAGGCACGAGAGTTTACGTTAAAATGACGTCAGAATGGGTGGCGTGATGCCATCAATGATGTTTAACTTATTAACAAAACAAGTCTATTTTTGCTAATCATAGCCTCAGTTATATTTTTAATAACGTCTTAATTCGAAATTATAATTTTATCAGGAATTAAACTTTAAAACATTACAGGAACCTAATGCTGCGAAACGATATAACTTTGTCTTCATTTGCATCTACGTGCAAGGCACTTCAACCCTTTCGCCATTGCCCAAAGAATACAAAGGATTGCATGACGCTGCAAGACGCTGCAAGTTGGAAATTTGGTAGTGTTAACTCTAATGCCAAAGCTGGCTGCAGCTCTTACCTTTCCTTGTATTGGGTAATTGCTCCAAGATGGAATGCGCTTGCAAGTGTGAGCTCGTCTGTTTTCAGAGCTGCAGAAAAAAAGTTTTTACGTGCTGAAGGTGATGAATCCATTTCCAAGGATCCACGAAATCAAGTCCACATAGTCTGTGTGTAATATATTGCCTCAGAAGTCGAGCGCACTTTACGACGCCCAGAAGCAAAGCGTTATCAAGCCAATGTGCAATAACTGCATCTTGCCGTAGCCCTGTGTGTGACACTGTGGCCAACTTTAAATAGATCGATAGCTAATTGGACTGTGTAATTTCAACTCGTTAGTTTATACCAATTTATTAAAAAAAATGAGGTAATCTACAGAACAGACATGAAAATCTGACATTTTAGGTTAAATCTTGGTTTATGCGTTGTTTTGAGACCCTGTTCTGACGCGTTAAATCGAATGCGCTGTCGACTGAGTTATTAAAGTCTACTCCCTGCATACTACTACGAATGTTTTATTCGCCTCTGCTGCTATGTGTTTTTCAGAACAATGCCTATCTTTCCATTGTGTGCTTTGGTAGCCGTTTTAGTCTTGTCCAGAGTTGATGGGCTAAGAAAAGTGGTATGGTACCATCCGGTGGCAGGCAACTGTAGCAGCGACCTTCGTGCAGTGGCTGATTTCGTTCCTCTGGAGGTAATGATCATTTGACTGTATATTTGGCTATTTACATAAATGCCAACGCAAACCTATTTACGTTGCCAATTGGACTTATATGTCAGACTGCCTGAGCGAGGAATCGAACCCACGACCTTTGAAACCAAAGGCCAAGGTCCTACCGCTGACCCATACTGACATGGTCTAAAGGAAACGTCCTTAGGCAGCATGTAACCCCATTGGTTTCAAAGGTCGTGGATTCGATTCCCCGCTCAGGCAGTCTGACATATAAGTCCAAAAGGCAACGTAAATAGGTTTGCATCTGCATTTATTTAACTCTTGTTGAGCCTTCGGCTTTCTGTCTATATATATATATATAGACAGAAATATATATATGTAGACAAATATATATACACTTATAGTATATATACATATATAGTATATATACATTTGGGCTTTAGTAGTAAAAATGTAAGTATCTACCGACACAAAAGAAATTACGGAACCGACTATCTTAATACTTACTGGGGTTCTGTTTTGCAGTCGAAGAACTGCTTTAAATGTCAACTACAGATACACATTTGGTTGTTTGTTTGTTTGTTTCTAGACGGTTAGGTTAAGTTTGCAAAGGAAGGTTTTTTGTCATGTTTCCTATCCCGGCTCCCTCCAAACACTTTACACTTGCCCCCTCCCCCCTCCCCCATTCTAACTGTAAAAAAAAAATGTTTAATGATTTATGAAACTGACCAACTTACGATGTTTTTGTTCAACGTTTTGTTGAAAATTTAAATCGAAATTTATAAACTTGAATATTTCTGGCAAGTCGTTTCTGGGTGACTGAAATTCCAGTTCGAAAAGTATTGATTTATGCATAATAAGGAGTTGAAGTACAAACTATAGCATCACTTCGTCCGTCCACAATACAAGAAATTACCTGAGAACCACATGGCTGTTTTTCGTACCATCCCCTTCTTCTTTAGAGCCGTTTTAACTATTTTGACGTTTTCTACTCATCATCACTTTGATGTTGAAAGTCAGTAATAGTTTTCTTCTGGACAGGTGTGGTCCTTTTTCGCCGTTCGACTGTTTCTTTGTAACATTGCCCTAACTTGTGTACCTACCCAAAACCAAAACTGGTATACGACAAGCCACCATATTTCCAAAAAGCGTGACTTTCGACGGTATAGTGATATCATTCAACCAGGAAAAAGCCACCAATGTTAATCCTATTAGCCAAATTACTCTCACTTAACTAAGAGTTTGAAAGTTAAATAAAAACATACTCGCGGTAGCAATCTTCAAGTTTTCATTTGATGCCCAAATTAAATTTGGTGCGATTAACTTGGCTAATAGGATTAACCTTGGCGGCCTTTCCCTGGTTGAATGATAACGCCACCTCCCAAAGCCGATCTTTTTTTGGAAACTTGCCGGTTTCTCTTATACTAGTTTTGGATCTGATTGGACGTCACAACTTTTCTAGGACTGTGAACGTACAAAAGGTCACATACGTTATCTTCATCTGTGCCCTTTGTTTGGCTCCTGGCTACACACCAATTCCCGTAATGGCCGCAAAGTTAACGCCTCTTAACGTTGCTTAGTTGAAATACGAATCTCGTTATGTCGAATCAAACTAGCCTGAGACCTGGAAGTGAAACCACCAGCTTCTTTCCCAGACGGCCTTGGGCAAGAGGCGGAATATAAAGCGAGATTTAAATATGAATACTCCCATGTCTTACGGATAGGTAGGTATTTATATGCTCCTGGGCGTATCCGTAATGTTCGAAAAGGCTCGTCGTTTTAAAATTCAAATGTAAATCGTTTGAGTTGCTTTTCAACCAACACAAAAGCAAAAATCTTTGTTGACTCTATACGCATGCAAACATCTTCGTTGCCACTCAACAGGCATTTTTGTAAGTAAATATAAATTCTTCTATTTCCTTTTCAGATAGACTCCGGCTTCTGGTATTATCAATACGTCAGTTTTGGTCACGTAGGAGATCGTTGCTCTACTGGCCGCGCCGCGCTGAGAGGAAACAGAACATACGTCGATGTTCTGATGTTTGACCCTAATGCGTAAGTTTCACAAGTTTGAAAAGATCTAAGCGCCGGTGCACACGTGCGTTTTCTGGACGCGCGGCGACGCTGCGGCGCCGCTGCGGTGACGCAGCCAATCAATGCGCACGTGCGTTTTATTAACGAGCGTTGATGCTGCGGTGCCGCGTCGGTGACGTGTGTGCGCGTTCGGCTCCCTAACCTCGTGTACAAAAAAATTATAGTTTGAAACCAATGAGACGATATTGCTTTTTTCGCCTACCTCGTGAACAAAAAATATATTTTAAAACCAATGCGACGAATTTTGGTAAATTGATGTACTAATTTAAGACGTACCAGGGAAAAATGTTATACATCCTTTGTAGATTAACTTTAAAAAAATCGGGTAAGTTCTTTAATTACTTCCCAATGAGTCTTCAATCATTTCTGCAGCAACATTTCATATTTCAGGATAGTTCTTTACTCCCCCCAATAAACAATTCCGTGTCTATTTCTTCGAAATTGGACGCCATTTGCGGTAATGCTTTTGCGGTAAACGACGGACGTGTGCACCGCTCAAGTCAACCAAGGTACTCAGAGACGCAATTGCGGTTTTTTAACGCTGCGGAACTGCTGCGTTGACGGGGGGAATTGCGGTGCAAAACAACCGCACGAGCGGCGGGCGAGCGGCGGGCGGTACCGCAACGTCGACGCAGGTACGTGTGCAGTACCCAACAGATGGGACGTAAACCAAACCGCAAATGCGGTACCGCAGCCGCGACCGCAAATGCGGTACGGCATGTGTGCACCGGCGCTAATGCCCGCACAAAACGTTCATGCATCACCTCTTTGACAACTTTGATAGTTAGGGCTAGTTATTCTTGTATTCGTGATACTTACGTCTCGTTGCTGATACTGGACAAGTCATTATTATGGGCGGGGGGGGGGGGCAAGGGATGGGGAAGGGTAGAGTAACTGAAAATGTGACCACCAAACTTTCGATGAACCCTCTCCCTCGCCTCCGCCTTCCCCAAAAATTCTGCACTTTTTGTATGCGTATTGAGACTGCTGCAGATGATTCTCTGTAGCCAAATTCAGTAAATAACACTCGGCAGTGAAAACTTCGCAAGGTAAACGTGGCTCGTTTTTAACGAAATGACAAGGTTGAGTTAACGTGTCACTTATGTTGTGTTGTTCCGTAATAAGTGTGATGAACGCACTGTTTGCTTGTACTACATGCCGACATTCCTGTCACATAATCTGCACCGGGAAGAGAAGAATCCAAGGAACCAGAAGGATTTTCCAGAAAGTTTTCCGAAATAAAACTATACTGATAGTCCTGATAATGACAGCCTCAAAACCGTGTAAACGCTCGCATCATGGGGGTGGGGAAGCGTTTGGTACTTTCCCCGCAGAAGCTAGGTTTTTTTTTTGTTTTTTTTTACAAATTTTGACCGCTGACAGTGACATTTAGGAGTTCCAAAAATTACTTTTTCTTTCAGTTTGGACAGCGTTTTTATGTGATTTTCCCCTAAAACAATTTATGGCCCCTTTTTCTTCCGCCCACCCATCCACCCCAACTACTTCCAGGTAGTAAATAATAACCGGCCCCTAAGGTGAAGTAAATTTAATGTTTTTTTCTTATTATTATTTCGTTTTAGGAATTATTACTTAAACTTTCCATTAGACGTTACATTACATAAAAACCATGGAGGAGTGTACACGGACGCTACAGGAGGTAAGATAATTTACGAAAGTCACGAATTTTATAAATTTTGTGTGAGTAACACTTTTTGGTTTGGGGCGGTCAAAATTTAGCACACTAGGTAACTGAATTTGTGACGAATTAGCTCATGTGACTGTATAGTTTATGATTCGTATGGTGTTGAATGTTTTATTTAGCTATTGAGGTCCCGAGTTTGAGTACTGAGCAATCCATAGTTTTACATGAACGTTATATGTCGTAAAATTTGGTTCGTTATTGATTGCTCAATAATACGTAATCTCCTTCTCCTTTCACATAGGCTACCGCTCGACCTCTTTCACTGCAACCGTGCAAAGAATGAACATGTTCCCCCTTTTCCATTGCTACCGTGAAAAGAATGAACTTGCTCGCCATATCTCTTTAATTTATGCGTTTGGATTAGTTGTCAATGACTATCAATCACTGTCCGCATTCTCCTCGTTGCCTATACCCCGGTCCAAGCGAAATAAATATATATATTGGCGACGAGGATATAGGCGATGTATATATATATACCATAGCTGGTCGCCCACCGACGCCCACCCACATTCCCCCATCCCTTCCCCCTTCGACCCCCGGTGCCCCCTCCCCCCACGCCCTCTGCCAGCCTGCCAGCCTGCCTACAACCGATAACAGTCTAAGTTAAACCATGAGTGCATAAATTTCCCACGGAATTCTTTATGTGCTTATCGGATTGAAACCGATAAAGACCAAAATATGTGATGTGCAAAAAAACAAAAAAACAAAACCTGCAAAGTTTAGGGACCAATCAAGCTTTTGCCCTAAAAAGTAGTGCTATCAGAGCCAAAATGACTGCCATCACATTTCTCGTCCCAACCCTGATCATTCAAACTTAACTGACACGTTGCTGATTGTCGGTCAAGCTTGAATGATTTGGTGCGGAGCCCAAACTTGGCGGCAGCCATTTTGGCTCTAGATATCACTATTTTTTATGACGAAAACTTGACGGGTCCCTTTACCTTTGTGGACTGCATATATACTAACGAAGAACCTTGTGTAGGACTTTGAACATTTTAACCTAATAAAAGGTTTAAAACCAGGGTTTTTTTTTGTGTGATTAACGTAAAATCCCTCTGCAAGGATGGTAGATTTTGTTTTGTTTGTTATTGTTTATTACCTGGGCACCTATTTGCTCTGGATACCACTTTCTTACGAAAAAAAAAATAACAAGGGACTTTACATGAAGCTTCAAGTCTTTTTTTTTATAGCTGTTGGACACGTGATCGCAACTGACCTTTTAAACTACTTATACTACGTACAATGCGTTCAGAAAAATGGACAGACGGAAGGTAAGTTGCGATTCAAGGTAACCTCAAAGATGGTATAGGATTTAATTCTGGCTAGAAAAGAAAACGGTTTAGCCCTGCAGTGACTGGAAGTTTCCGTGCTCGAGCCCGGGCTTAAAGTAAAACTATAGTTCAACAAGCCTTAAGCATTAAATCATTAAGTTGCTTCAGCTGACCAATGGCAATAAGTAAAAAAAAAAAGGTAAACACTAACAGCAAAATGAAATGACAGGGCATAATTTGGAATAAAAACAGGCTCCAACAACCTTTTCTCCGCTGTGTGCTGGATTTTATATTAATTTGTGTGTTTTTTTTAATTTTTTTATTATTATTATTAAATGTAATGAGAAGAATGAGAGTTTGTCATAGCCTGTTATTTCGAAGTACCGTTCCTCCCTGGAACTCACGGAAATTGACTCAGTTATTGAGCCAAAAAGTACAATCTATACACTATTTTAAAAGCCTTCCGGACCGGAGTTCGGGTCCCTGAATATTCAGTTTCATTATTTTAGTGTTTTAATCATTGTCGGTGGGCAACAAAGCAGTTCAGATAAACGCAAAGCTTAGGGTGGATCAACAGGTAGCATGACTGTCTCAAAGGCCAAAGATCCCGGGCTCTATCATGTCCTTGACACCCCCCCCCCCCCCCCCGTGCATTCGGGAAGAGAAGGGGTCTGGAAACGCACTCGTGCTCATGTCCATAATAGCGTGTAAAAAATATTACATATTTTCAAGCAAAATTGTCCCTCTCCGTCTCGAGATAACTGTAGCAGTTGAAAAGGTCTTTAATTCAACAATTTACTTTTTCCCCCGTAGCTTTACAAATGATCACCGTTAACAGGTTATGAATACAATGTATTACTCGGTGGGGGGGGATGGGGTATGCAAGAAATTGAGTCTCCTGCAGCGTAATAAAGTGCAGTTTTCACTACCACTTAATTTAAACGCTCATGAATCCTGTGTTTCACCATTCTGCTTTTGTATGTGATGTTATTGATTTGTGGTTCTGTACAATCACAGATTAGAACGTTAACTATAGATAGAGCGTCTTACCTCTCCTATGCGTACGGGGGACCCTGGTGGAAGTTACGGCTACTAATACCTCTGATAATGCTGTGCCTTGGTGCTGCTTCGAAAGCAAAAGCATTAGCGGAGATGTTAGTAGTCGCAACTACTACCATGGCCCTGCGTAGGCTGGGAGAGCTGAGATGGGAAATCTAGTTAACTTTCTAATCTATGGTACAACCAAGGCTACCTGGATATAAAGGCTTAACGTTAGAAATTCGACGCGTCGTTCAGTTAGCCACCGATTCTGCCACCAGTCGCGCTACTTACACCCCAAAAATGAACTGCTCTAGTGTGCGGACTGAACTGTGAAAGGTGCGTGTGACACGCAATACACGGATTTTAAACTTAAAACACTGCATTGACACCAAATTATTAAAATTTAACAACAATAGCTTCATGCTAGGTACGTCTTTTTTCACTCGACGACAAAACAAAGCCTCCGGAGGTTTAATTCCATGAATTTCAAGCAGGAGAGCAACCAAGGTACGTGTGTATTGTACTGTATGATACGCTACGGCGTTTTCAATTCTCATTAAAAATGTGTTAAACGATCCTTTGACGTAGCAGTAAATCATCCGAAGACTTCAAGAATAATCACCATTACCGTAAAATAATGTTCGTTTAGCGCTGCAACACCGGTAAATCCAATAATGAGAAGATATCACGTTTATGTGCATCCCGCTAACACTAATCAATGCTACGATTGGGTTTTTTTCGTTCTTCGTGCTTTCAGTTCAGCGCAACGCTTGGACGACGCGTCTAGCATGCTACGTGAAACCGAGCGTTATGTCTTTTAAATATAGGTAGTCTTGGTACAACGGCCTAATTTACACTTATTTTAACATAGCCTTTCTAAACCACCAACCTAAACTCGGAAAAACTCTTCCTTCTAGAGACAGTTTGGTACTACCTTTTAACACATAGAAAACCGTGAGCACACCCAGCAGCGCGTAGCTAGTACCTCGCACTCACACAATAATCAGCCATCTCGTAAGCCGGGCCGTGGCTAGACTCCTTGACGCCCAAGGCAAGAGGGGCATCCACCTCGCCCCAACTACAGGTTGATACAATACATATTCGACTCCGGCTTGTATGTGCGTTACCGAGTCTCAGACTCCCGACAGTTTGTGACTAGGGCCTTAAAGTGGAACTATCACCGATTGAAAGTAGGCAGTTTATGGCAACATCTAGCGCTATCTCGTACTGTCTAGCACTTGCTGGCACCAGGCGAAGCAATGCACAACGACATTTCTTTTAACGGAACAAACAAGCCACGACATCCTTAATTATTGCGTGAAAAGTTGGTACGTCCTCGTGCACCTGGAAGCAAGCTATAAAGGTTAACCATATCACTGCCGCTAGATGGCGCCATGGTATTTTCGTTCGCTTTTCTATCGGTGATAGTGCCACTTTAAAACTTAATGCTTTAGGAAGCAAGACCCAAGAATAGTGAAGTGCCTCTATAAAAACTCTTTTCTTCAATTTCGGTTTTCGCTTATTTAATCATTTAAAAGAAGAAAAAAACGATTTATTGGTTAAGAAAACATTCGGAAAGCGAGCACTAAACTAAGTCCAAGCACCATCTAGCGTTGTGAACTTGTGTGCAACGCCATCCGTTGAAATATATTTTATCAGCATGGCGCCCCAAGGAAGGCGGCGCCCTAGGCTTGCTGTTGGCTTGTTTCCTATTTTCCTTAGTATTATTTCCAGCTATTTGTATCTGTTTATTTCTCCTTTTTTGAGCCGTTTGAGTGCATGATTTCTCTTCCCTCTCCATTGTCTTTGGCCGAGTGACTTTCGGTCGAATGGAGCCCTGGTCACGGTTGTGACCTTAATAACGGGTCCAGTGAGTTATCTTTATGCCAGTTGAGGATGTTGCCATAGCGACTAAGGCGCTATGCAAGTGATCTGGGGGCGAACTGGGTAGCCGGTTCGAATCCGGGTCATGCCACTCCGACGAAACGTAAGTGCATAAAGGTGGCTTACTGAACTACGTTATTTCTTGTGTATGTTTTTCGCTGTTGGCTTGTTTCCGATTTTCCTTAACCTTCCCACGACACTGCTCGTGAGCAGAAAGAGTCGATGTGTATTGCAAAGTGATGTAAATTCCGTTCTTTGGAACCGCTCTGTTGAATTTTCCCAAAGCTACAATCAGAACTTGGAAAATTCAACAGAGCGGTTCCAAAGAACGGAAGTTACATCACTTTGCAATGTGCTGGCATGCAACTTCGAAAGTTAGCAACATGGTGACCTTGATGGTACAAGAAACGGTCAACCGTTTCTAAATGTCCCAACGTTTCCCGTGTACGTCTAACTAAGTTCTGTTTCACTGATGGAAGTTGTAGGAGAATGGCGGCCTGGACGTAATTTTGACTATAAGCTTCATTTAAAATACAATAATTGCAAAATTACATGACCTGTGGCAGCTGGATTCCCTCACTTCATCGTATACATACTGAACTTCATCTGACTCGATGCTAAAGGATATGAACGAAAATTTCCTCCTGATATTTCCTTAATCAGAGCGACACGCGACGATACGCTGCTAACAAACGTTTGTGCAAATTTCGCCCCATTTCCACCGTTCCGTCAATTTTTGAACGATTTACACTTTCCATTACACCATTTTAATCGTCTCTGCATTTTAATTGCTCAGTTAAAACCAATAAATCTGTGGGTAAACACACGATAAAACAGATCGGCTACCGACAATTTTTCCGACGCAGCAGTTTTCTGAATACTATTGGGCTTGAAACCGTGCAGTGGAATGGAGCCGAATCTTTGAAACTTAACGTACGCGCAGCACAGTGATTTTCAAAATCTGTTATAGATTTAGCTTAAAGTATAGAGCAGTGACATTTGCTGCGATATTGGCACCAGTATGGATTTTGGAGGGCGTAACTACAAGGTGCACTACATAAAAATGGAGGGAAAAACAAAGGAAGAGCGGATTTCTTAGGCTTAAAATAACGTTGTTTTCTCCAACATCAAAAATTGCGCGTTTTAGGTCTAAGAAATCACTCTTCACAGCATCGGTTTCAGTATGACGCCCTTCTGTTTCTCTCCGTAGTGCCCCTTGCAGCTAACCCATTAAGGCTCCAGCATAGAGTTATACACAATAATACTACGTTGTGTCACTGCTCTATTGTTCGGTAAAACACGTGAAGCACTATAAGCATTAAACGAATAACGAGGTACATACCATATATTTCGAAGAAATATAAAATTTGTCTTCATTATCAAAAAAAAATTTTAAGAAAATTTTAAAAAATAAATAAAAAACGAACGAACACAACACTGCAGGACGTTTACACATGGTGACTGCCACATTGGGGTTCCAATATGGCAGCCTCATGTGAAGACGTCCTGCAGTGTTCGAAATATAAGGCGCCTTGTTGTTCGCTTAACGCATAGTGCTTCACGTGTTTTTATCAATCTCAACCGCATTTTTTAAAACTTGCTTAAGTATTCTGAAATCCTTATATTACACCGAGATACTAGCCTGTGTATTTTGGGCCTCGCTAATATCGTGCGTTGTTTTATGTAAGTTTGAATTTGCAAATGATTTTACACAACCTCTGAATCAGCCAAGCATCATTCCCCCCCCCCCCCCACCATAAATCCTTTATATGCCATTCACACGAATATCGGGAAAAATGAGTCGTAAATATCGGCCCAAGCCTCCAAACCAACTGACTGCCGAATCGAGTCACACAACTGACTGTGTTACATATGTCAAGGGAAATCAGTATGGCAGTTAAAGGGTTAAGCAACTTGTTTCCTTTATGCATCATTAATGTCTGGAAACTAATACTTCCTCCAAGAATTACACGGAGATCAAGTGCTTGGATTGAATAATATCAGCATTAATGTTTAATTATTTTGTTTTATAAACATGCCTGTTACTTCTGTTTGTTTAAAAATTAACCCAAAATAAATGTATCCTTCTTTCGTTTTAGTAATGGCCATGTTTGCCACACGAGCGCCTGTAGTGAACGCCAAAAGTCAGCAAGTCTATCAGAAATTCACGGCGATACTGCGGCAGAAACATCTTCTTCCTCCAATGTATAAAGTACCTCATGTAAACTGCCCACCAGAATATCATGTCGGTCCTGCCACTGATGGCCTGCCGATAGGGTTTTAGAATCGTAACATAGAAGTATATCTTCCGATTTGTACAAGAATATGAAATAAACTATAGGTCTACGTTTCAGAGCTTTATCCTTTTCCCTGACCATTTTTACAATACAGTCTATGTTTTCGGCTCTTTGTCTGTATACTATGATGTATTCCACGATGACAATGCAGATAATTTACGACCACGCGAAAAAGGCGTGCAGCCGCTTAAAAAATAGTCCCAGGGTAGACAAGTGGATTATGGCGCTTCTGGCTCTTATGGAGGATTAAAATAGTACCTCCTTTTATCAACGGCACCAGGGGGCGACATGTGTCGGTTACACCAAGGCAAGACCGCAAAGCATTGCGTCTAAGAATAAGCAAAGCAATCCCATCGGAGCGGCCCGGAAACTTGAAATAAAAAATGGCGGTGCCGATCTGTAAAATTTACATTAAGGAGAAACCCTGGTCGTTTAATTTGTTCATCAATCACAAATAAACTTTTTGTTGGCTGACAATGTTAAATTACGTGTACCCAAACATCTTTGTCGGGTGGAAATGGTATACAGAGCTCGTACACAGAAATTGTTGACAATCATTGACGTTACTCGTACGACTAAACTGGTGCAGCGTACACCCTGAGTTGTTACCACTCTTTGTAAACATACAACATCAAAAAATAAGAAGCGTAACTTTTTATTTTGGACAGCACGTCCCCAAGCCGTATGCATGGAGCCAACAGTGTTTGTAATATTCAACGAAAGATTTATTAATAAAGCCCCGTTTTTACTGTAAGGTTTGACCTCAACCTCACAGGTTAATGACGTAATTTTGATGCTTAATATCTCCGCCATCTGTGAATATTTTTGGATGAAATTTGGTATGTAAGCTTTGTTCGACTTCGTCAACAGGCATAACAACACATTAATTCCGCAAATCGTAGATATGAACCTGGGCTGAAACCATGCAGTTCGTTTTTGGCTTGTTTTTCTTGTTGTTAGCATGACACTTTTCTACCACGCGCTCTCCAGATCAATCTATTTCTCCTATAAAGCTGGTTCTTAGCTCATTTTACACGTATTGTTCTGTAGATGTGCCCTTTCCATAAGGCCTTTTCTAATTGGTCAAGTGGTTCAGGGGTTAGTGAGCTCTGAACGAGCGGTTTGATTGTTTTCATTGTTTTAACATTGTTATTAGGCAACAATGGCAAGCAGAAAACGCCAGCTGCAAGAAGTAGACTGAAGATTAAACCTTTGTTTCCATATTGTTTTGTGTAATAAGGCTGTTTCGTGTGTATAATCAGTTCCTTGAAGCAAGAGGGGAGGTTTAAAGGTTAGTGGTTTGCGAGTCGCTTGCAAGGGGAACGCTTGCCCGTTTGTTATTTCATTGGGAAAGCGTTGGCCGCTGCCAAGCGACTCGCAAGCCGCTGACTTTTAAAACTCCCCTAATATTTTATTAGTATTAAAAAACGCTTAAGCTTATAAAATATGGATGTAAAGCTTAAAAAACTTAAAACTCTAAATGAACAGATATTAGAAAAAGACATTTAAGCCATCAGCGTCGCACTAATGCGTGTAAACGAATCTCCAGCGTCCCCAAAAATAAGCTGGAGCTTCTTTTACACGTGTTAGTGCGACTATGATGGCTTAACATGTCTTTTTCTAATATGTGTTCCTTTAGAGCTATGGAAGGTTTTTAAGGCTTACATCCGTATTTTATATGCTGAAGAAGTTTTAATACTAATATTTATTATTTTTCTTCTTGTTCCAGAAAGAATAACAACGAAGAGATTATTACAGCCACCTTAAAATAACTGCTAAAAGAGAGCTTTTTTAATACTCAGTTTTAAGCTATAGAAATTGAAAATAGGTTCTTTGGTTCGATCTCTACGTGAGAGCAAAATTTCTCCAACAAGAAGAACTACAACAATTCTAGACGTGTTAAAATAGCGTTCAAAAGGCCTACTTCATACCTACGTTTTATGCTATAAAATTTGAGCGCCGCTTCGTTGGTTCGATCTCCAGGTGTAGGACAAATGTTACGAGTCCGAATTTGGGCTAATCATGCATATCGAACTAAAAGCCATGAAATTTGGTACACAAGTAACAACAAATTCTTGCTGATCGTGCTAGAACCTGAATTGGTACACATACACAAGTCATTCTTAGCAGTACAAATCGAACTAGAATTTGTTGGTCATCAGCCTAATGGAGACGACACAGGGAGGCACTGGGGGACCTTGGGCGTATCTCAGGGGCTTCCATATTATGTAGTTCGATTTCTACTGTTACAATGCATGTTTTGAGTACATTCAGCAAAATTTGTTGGTCATCGATGCTTCATTGGGGTGCACTTGGGTGGTGGGACGCAGCGGGGGCCTATAAAGGCATCTCATGACCAACAAAGGCTAGTTCGATTTGTACTGCTAAGAATGACTTGTGTATGTGTACCAATTCAGGTTCTAGCACGATCAGCAAGAATTTGTTGTTACTTGTGTACCAAATTTCATTTTTTTAGCACTATCTGCAAGAATTCGTTGCTCAGGTCTCAGGGTGGGAGCACGGGGGGGGGGGGTCCATAGATAGTTCAATTTGTACTACTATGAATGATTTGTGTAGCAAATTTCATGCTTTTAGCTCGACCAGCAATACTTTGGTGGTCAAGTCTCAGGGAGTGAGGGGGAGAGCCTTGAAGCAGGGAACCTTGGGGATATTTCATGGGGGTTCCATGCTGGTTCCATGCTTATTGCTAAGAATGACTTGCGTGCCACAATTCAAGCTCCTAGCTCCATCTGTAAAGCTGATTGTCAAGAATAGGGAGGGAGGGTGCTGGAGGATGCTGGAGAGCCTTTGAGGTATTTCATGAAGGTTTCATGGCTGCTTTGACTCGTAATACTAAGAGTGATTTGTGTGCCACATTTCACGCTTTTACCTCGATTTTCAAGAATTTGTTGGTCAAGCCTCATGGGAACACGGGGAGGGAGGGCATACTGGGGCCCTGGGAGTATTTCATGGGGAGTTCCATGAGAGGTTCGATTTATGCTGCTAAGAAGAACTTGTGTACAAAATGTCATGCTAAAAGCTCGATCTGCAAGAATTTGTAGGTCAAACCTCAATAAGGGGGAATAGGGGGCGCTGTGGGCCTTTTTGGGGTATTTCATGGGGGTTCCATGGCGGTTTCGGTTTGTACTGCTAAGAATGGCTTGTATACTAAATTTCAACCTTTTAGCTCGCTTTGAAACATTTGTTGATCAAGCCTCACGAAGGGGGCATAGGGAGGTGCTTGAGGGGGGGGCGCGCTTTGGGCCCCTGTGGCCATTTCGTGGGGAGGGGGGAGAAATCCATGGATGTTTCGATTTGTACTGCTAAGAAAGACTTGTGTACCAAATTTCATACGTTTAGTAGGATTTACATAATTTGTGTACTCCACTAAATGATTTCTGCCCAATGCTCTGCAATAATAAATGCTCTGCCGGCGAGAATACTGCAGCCACATTAAAATCACGTTCAAATGGTCCTGGTCGTTGCTAATACCTACATTTTAAGCTATAAAATTGAAAATCGGTTCATTGGTTCGATCTCCAGGTGAGGGCAAGAGCACGAAAAGGAAGAAGAAGAAGAAGAACAACAACAACAACAACAACAACAATAACAACAACAATAACTATAACAACAACACATAGCCATACTGTGGACGTCGACTGTTGTCATTCAAATTTGTAATGGGGTGAAATAGTTCCCTCACTTACACCAGTTTAGCAAAGCATGCTACTGCATCATAATTGTATTTACTAGTCTTACCTCTTATTGGAGAGTAGATCGTTACTAGGTAGAGCGTGGTTTATTAAGTTGGTTGACCAAGTGACTGACATTTACAGATAAAAAAAATAAAGAGGTCCATGATGTCCAAGAAAGTAAGGACATATAGTAACCACAACCAGGTCTCAAGTGTCATGTCGCATATTTGTATGCCCACAAGAATTCACTGGCAATTATCTCCCTACCTACCAAGATGTGATGAAGCAACATGGATCTTTGGTGAGCACAGCTAAAAAACAGCAGAAGAAAGACCCATCTGCCAGGGATATATGCAAGATGGTTACCCGCAAGTTAGAGAAGATATGGGAGATTGCATCTAGGTTCCGACTGTTTCAATTATTACAATTCAGAAGGAGGTGGGAATTTGTCATGAAAAGGTTCAGAAAATTAAAAAGGGTCAAAGTAGGAAAATTAAAGAAACACCAGTTTACCAGTCGCAACACCGAAGAGTACTTTGGATTCTTCTTTGAACTAAGACAACTGAAACTGGTACACAGGCGCATCTGGTTGGCGCTAATGACCTAGCTTCGACGCGCCGTTAAGCCTCAATCCCCCTACAGGTGCATATTTCTTTTCTTACTTTGACCCTTTTCATGATAACTTTCCATCTTCTTCTGAATTGTAATAGTTGAAACAGTTGGAACCAGATGCAATCTCCCATATCTTCTCAAACTTGCTGGTAACCATCTTGCATATCTCCCTGGCAGACGGGTATTTCTTTAGTTGTTTTTTGGCTGTGTTCACTAAAGATCCATATTGCTTCATCACATCTTGGTAGGTAGGGAGATTATTACTTGTGAATTCTTGTGGGCATCCAAATATGGGACATGTCACTTGAGACCTGGTTGTGGTTACTACACGTCCTTACTTTTTTTGGACATCATGGACCTCTTTATTTCTTTATTTTGATCTGTAAAAACGTTAATTTATAATGTCAGAATATCAGTCACTCGGTCAACCACCTTAATAACCACGCTCTACCCGGTAACAATCTACTCTACAATTACAATAAGATGTAAGACCAGTAAATATAATTATGATACAGTAGAATGTATTGCTGAACTGGTGTAACTGAGGGAGGGGATTTACGATACAGGCAACACTCATCCCCCTTGTGTAGCATGAGCTGTGATGAGCTGATGAGCAATACAAGTTCTTAGGGTTTTGGAGGCTACAAACTTACTTCCAACTCCACCACAGCTAGTAATAGCCACGTCCATCGTGGATTAGTTTGACTGGAGCTTAAATTAAAAGGTCATCGGTCCTGAATCCACAAAAAAGACAAGGCGAGTCGATGAAATGAGTAGTTTTTACAGCTATTTTGGAACTTATTTTGGAACCGGAAAATATTAAATGATTTTCCCAAACTTATAAAAGGGTTAATTGTGTTTATAAACACAACTTTTCCATACTACCCAGTGTCAAAATTCGAAAAAAAAAGTTTTGTATCAATATCGATGAAATTTGTATTTGTATCGGTTATTTTCGAAACTTTAGGCACATTTTGGAACTTGAAGATATTAACCGATTTTTCCAAAATTTTAAATGTGTTCGTTGTGTCTAGAAACACAACTTTTCCACATTACCCACTGTCAAAATTCTAAAAAAAAGTTTTGTATCAATATCTATGAAATTAGTAGTTTTTACGGTTATTTTCGAAACTACAACCTATTCTCAAAATTCGAAAAAAAGTTTTTTTCAACCACCGCTACTGAGGATTTCACGAACCAGCTGCTGAGCTGTCTCTCCAAGGTCATGTTAAAGGCTTCTATACCACGCGCAATGGCCGTTTGCTGTGACGTGCAGATCACGTGATTGGGCTAGTCCAATCAGACGGCCAAACAGCCGTTGTTCTCGTTCGTCATTGGTTAACTCATCGTGACGTCACAGCAAACAGCCATTGCGCATGGTATAGAACCCACTACTGACACATCTCTCTAAGACTATAACAAAGATTTCACGAACCAGCTGCAGATCTGTCTCTACAAGGCCATGGTAAAGGCTTCCAGACCCCCGCTACTAAGCCATGTCTCCAAGACTGTAACAAAGATTTCACGAACCAGCTGCTGAGCTGTCTCTCCAAGGCCATGCATGATAAAGGCTTCTAGAACCCACTCCTGAGCCATTTTTTCCAAGGCTATAACAGAGATTTCACGAAGTAGCTGATGAGCTTTCTCTCCAAGACCATGGTAAATGCTTCTAGAACTCGTTACTGAGCCATCTTTCTAAGACCATAACAAAGATTTCGCGAACTAGTTGCTGAGCTGTCTCTCTAAAGCCATGATAACGGCTTCTAGAACCCGTTGCCGAGCCTTCTCGCCATAATAAAAACTTCTCGAAATCTTCGCCGTTGTCTGGTGAATGTTTCTTTTTTCTTGGAATCAGACACGTTGCTGGTTCAGGCCCGTCGGATCGAAAACTTTCGACCTGACGGGAAAATGTATTTCTATCTCATGGGATTTTTTTCCGATATAACGGGAATTATTTTTTAAATTTATAATGAGATTTTTCACATAAACTAAAATTATGCATATAACCAAAGTCAATCCATTCTTCTACAAAAGAATAGCAAACAACAGGATTGAGATCATTTTAAAGTCTTGAGTTTATGTTATTAGTGTAGTAGAGTATACTTTTTCGAAACACTACGGTTATTTAGTATTAAGTACAGATGGAAACCTATTTACGTTGCCTTTTGGACTTAACGTCAGACTGCCTGAGGAGCCGTTCAAGGATTATGTAATCAAGAAGTTTGCCATTTTTAACCCCCCTACCCACTCTTCATCGATCGTCAGCAGTTGCTCAATCTCCCTCCAGTATTACGTCATTTCTAACCTGACCCCCCCCCCCCCAATGTTTTTTTCCCAATGTTTTTTAGGATTTTTTTTGCGTTTTTCCACCCTTTTACTGGGATATCGGTGCTTACGTCATCAACTGGCCAACCCCCTTGTCATCAATAGCCACCAGCTGGCGAACCTAACCTCCCCCTTCCTGATGACATAATATTTGACCGTGCTCTGAGTGGGATTTGATCCTACAACCTTTGAAACCAAAGGCCGTCCTGTTTATATTTAGCACTAAAACAGTTCTGTGCCACCATAAAGAATACTAACAGTTATTGTCACATAGTAACTGTAAAGTGTAAAAGTGTAAATTATGAAACTGTAAAGTGTAAAATTATAAAGTATTTAGTTAGTAAATTATAGTTACTAACTAACACTTAGTAACTAAATTATAAAACAATACTAAACCAACAGTACAACAATACTAAAACAAGTGAAATTCCTTAAATCATAATAATGCAAACCGCAAGCAATTTAAGCAGCTTATCAGTTCTGAATTCGAGTATCGCCACGCAGAAAAAAACAAACAGCCAAAAAAAAAACAAAAAAAAAACTACTATTCGTATTTTGAGGTGAGCTTAATAGACTGGTTGGTTATTCTATACTGGTTAGCCGTGCCTTTTTTTTCCCTGTGAGCACAAAAACAAAATTTTATTTGATGGGAAAAAATTCTATCATTCGATGGAAAAAAATTTCTATCTGTTGGAAAAAATTTCTATCTGTTGGGAAAATCACATTTTCTATCTGGTGGTATTTCTATCTGTTAAGAAAATCACATTTTCTATCTGGTGGTATTTCTATCTGTTGGGAAAAT
>JAHWFP010162988.1:0-10897 GCA_023313725.1 Lithobius niger
ATTGGTCAGTTGGAACAACAGAGAGACCAATACATCGATCAATTCAGGTTCAAATCTGCCGCCCCGCTACTTCCACTCCAGTATCCACGACGGCAGCAGCAGCAGCAGCAGCACCGGTGCTAACAGTCACCACGCCTACACCTTCCTTAGGACCACCTACATTGTCGTTACAAGGAAGTCCGACGACGACCACCAAAAAGAAAACGACGAGATTGCCTACACGAACAATTTTACCGAGAGTAGCTAAACGCGGTGCTAGCAAGATGCCTAATATCGAATGGGAACGATTTGTCTGAGACGACGACGATGGATGCCTACCTCACTAGGATCTATTACGACAGCCCTGGAGAAGCCAGCAGTTACGCGCCGGCTCCTAAATTACACCTTCGGGCGAAAAGGGACGGTAAAAAGTATACTCTAGCTCAAATTAAAGATTGGCTTTTAAAGCAAGACAGTTATACGATACATAGACCTACAAGATATAAATTTAAACGTAACAGGATTATAGTAGGTGGGTAAGGAAGTTACATGGACTGTGACCTAAGCGATATGGTGTCTTTAAGACCTTATAATAAACCCTATAGATTCATTTTAACGTGCATGGATGGGCTCAGTCGAAAAGTATGGGTAGAAATTTTAAAAACCAAGACTGGGTCCGAGATACTGCTAGCGTTTAAGAGGATGTTTAAACGTATGCCTCATCCACCGGCCCATCTCAGCTCGGACAAAGGGAACGAGTTCAGAGCGAAAGAAGTGCAGGATTATTTTAAGGAAATTGGGATTAAATTCTATACTACGGAAAATGACGATGTGAAAACTTCGAAAATTGAACGGTACCAGCACGAACTTAAAGCGAGATTGCATAGGTACTTCACCTCTAAAGGTACTTACCACTACATCCCTGTCATCCAGAAAATTGTCGATTCTTACAACAACACCAGGCACTCTACAACTGGTATGACGCCCAATGAAGTAACTTTACAGAATCATAGACAGTTGTGGCGGAAACTGTACGGCGATGACTTGAAACAACTCGGTCGTGCTATGGCTTCTTCTAAGATAAAAAAGGTTCCTTTACGAGTAGGGGGACAAAGTACGAATATCTATTACTAAAGGGAAGTTTGATAAAGGTTATAGAGGCTTATGGTCTAGAGAAATCTTTTTTGTAACTCACGTGTTGGTACCTAAAGGACCCGGGGAAATCACGGTTAGGCTTAAGGATTATAACGACGAGGAAATCAAGGGTCGGTTTTATTTACCGGAGGTAACCAAAGTGATTAAAAAGGACGACGAGGACTACCACAGAGTAGACAAGGTCTTGAGATCCAAGGGTATCGGACGTAACAAACAGTATCTCGTGTCTTTCGAGGGGTACGACAGCGGTCATAATCGGTGGATCCCTGCTAAGGATTTGAAAAAGCTGTAAGCATGGACGCTGACAGTTTCTACGCCACTCTTCCCGCTAATGCTAGTTTAGATTTGTTTCCGGATAATTCCTTGAATGATTACACTACAAAACTGGCTCAGAGAATAAGTCTGCCCGGTGATGGGTGGGAAGTCGGACTGGCCGAGTTTCAGTACTCGAGGAACTGGGCTAACGTACCATCCGGTAGCGGAATAACTCTAAAATGTGGGACCCGTACTTACGTTAAATTTCCCAGGTACAATTATCAAGAATTCGATATACCCGAACCTACTAAATTCGAGATTCTTAATCGACACAAAGCGGTTGGTGGGGAAACCACACTGACCGTGGAACCCGAGCTGGATCTAGTTTTCAATAAGGATTTTGTGTTTTTCACGTACCAGATTGATAAGGTTTTAACCTTTTTAAATAAGACTATCGAAAATCAGTTGGGAATGCCTTCCATCACTTTCAGTTACGATCAAGTTGGTAGGCGCGTTGAAATTAAACATAAACTACCTCCAGATTCTAAGTTGTGCTTGTCCTACAGTCTAGCCAGGTTTTTAGGCTGGGACAGATCGGATAAGTTGTTGAGAGAGAGTTATTACGACGATGTAAAGGCCCATACTAGAGCTACTACCGAAAGTATTCTCCAACAATTCAACGATGGGACTTGGTGGGTATCTTACGTCACTTTTGTATCTACCATCAACGTTATTTTACCTCCCGGTTACTATCAAACGGGACACGAAATCGCTAAAACATTGAACCAGGCCATGCGAGAAAGAGTACGCGCCTTTAAATATCCTAGGTTCGAATATAGGGAAGTCGGAGATGTAATGACCATACGGTTCCCTTCCATCCTTTTATCGCCGGATAATGAAGCTACTCCTCTGGAAGTCCTAAGCGTGAGTTTCAACAAGACTTTGTCGAGTAGAATAGGGTTTAAAGCTGACCATTTTTTTCATAGATCGGTTACATCGGAAATAAAGCTTAACTTGGTCGGAGGGTTCGATTCTCTTTATATTTACAGCGACATAGTGGCGGAGACTTTGGTCGGAGATGTTTTGGCTCCTTTGTTGCGAGTGGTTAGAATTGGAGAGGGGGATGTGACTAATGTAATATTTACTAAGCCTTACTACAAACCTCTCGCGCGTCTTAATTTCGAGACCATTAGAGTCTATATAATGTCGGACATGGGGATAGCCATTCCATTTAACTCGGGAGAGGTTAGCCTGACGCTACACTTTAGACGTCGTTCTTGAAAATGCGTTCCCCTTACCACGGAATCGATCCTCGCGTTTGCGTTCATCATTATTGTACTGGGCAAAGAGGTGGGGCTCCTTATTTTACGGGCGGGCGAATACAACGAGGTTCGGGGGCTTTCGGTGATTTTATGAGTGGTCTATTTCGCTCGGCAGTCCCATTTCTTAAAAGGAGTTTATTCGGGGTGGGTAGATACGCTTTGAGAAGCGGAGGCAAATTGTTGGATGAGGTAGAAACGGGGCAATCGTTTAAGGAGGCTGCTAAGAACAGATGGCAGGCTGCGAAACAAGACGCTGTTTCAGCGGTAACGGGAGGTCAGGTGGGGACCGGTCGAAAGAGGAAGAAGAGGAAATGTTGCCAGTCCGGAAGTGGA
The DNA here is from genome assembly GCA_023313725.1 of Lithobius niger. Classification (NCBI taxonomy): domain Eukaryota; kingdom Metazoa; phylum Arthropoda; class Chilopoda; order Lithobiomorpha; family Lithobiidae; genus Lithobius; species Lithobius niger. Next base: position 3,045 of record JAHWFP010162988.1, read on the forward strand.
AGAAAACGACCGCGTCGTCAACCCCTTAAACAACAACAACGCCGCCGCCACCGTCAACCTGTATTGCGACGCAGCCGTCAGCCGAGAAGGAAATCTGACATTTTTGACTAGATAGTATATATAGGCCGCTACCTTACTACAGGACCCTTCATTCTACACCGACATGTCATTGAAGCCGGATCGTGATTCGGTGCCCTGCACCAAGGAGGAACTGGAACTTTTTACTTCACCACCCGTACACGTAACTGTTAACGATGACACTTTAGTCGAATACCATCCTCTGGCTACATTATCTGACAACGCCCCGATCGAATTCGTAGTGCCTGGAGCTGCCGACTGCCTTTTAGACTTGAGTCAATCTTTCTTACACGTACAATGTAAAGTAGTTAAAGGTGCATCGACGGATTTGGAGGACACCGATAAAGTAGGCCCCGTCAATTTACTTCTTCATTCTCTGTTTTCGCAATGCGATTGCACTTTAAACGGTAAACAAATATCAAATTCTGACAACGGGTACTCGTACCGTAGTTATTTGGAAACATTGCTGACCTACGGGAATGATCCTAGAATTAGTCACCTCACCAGTCAACTATGGCAAAAAGACGTTGCTGGATCCTTCGATGTTGCCGACCCTACCGGTGCCAACGACGGTCTAAAAAAACGTACCAATCGTATCAAAGCTAGTAATGTAATCGACCTCTATGGAAGACCACACTGTGACCTGTTTCAGCAGGACCGACTTCTGTTAACCAACGTGGACCTACGTCTCAAACTGACCAGAAGCAAGGATGCATTTTGTTTGATGAGCTCCGAAACTAGTCCGACTTACCGAGTCAACATCACTCGTGCAACATTGTTTGTACGCCGAGTCACTCCATCACCGGCTGTACTACTCGGGTTCACGCAGGCGTTGAAAGACGGTCCAGCAAAATATCCAGTACGCCGCGTGGAAATGAAGACGTTTACTATTCCTAAAGGCAGTCTGCAAGGAAACTTGGACAACGCGGTACTCGGAAACCTTCCTTCATTTTGTCTTCTCGGTCTCGTCTCCAACAGTGCCTACAATGGGGACTTTACAAAGAATCCTTACAACTTCGCCAACTACGACGTGAATTATCTCGCTCTACAAGTCGATGGCAAGACCATTCCCGCCATTCCATATAAACCGGACTACACGAACGGTCTTTACGTTCGCAATTATTATTCCTTGTTTCAAGCCACCGACAAGTTGGTTTCGGATTCACCACCACCAATAACTTACATAGAGTACCCATCGGGCAACGCTCTATACGCCTTCGACCTGACTAGTGATAAGAGCCAGGGACAGTGCCACTATAATCTCATTAAGCAAGGCTCTCTTCGCATCGACATCACGTTCAAGGAAGCTCTTAAAGAAACCATCAATTTGGTGCTCTACATGGTGCATCAAACCGTTTTGGAAATCGATCAAACTAGAAACGTGCTTTACAACCATTAGTAACAACGACATGCAAACCCATCAACTGAGAACTGCAGCCAGTTGTCACAAGAAAGTTGGACCCTTGTTCGGAGGAGTTTTTGTTTCGGACCAACTACCCAGAATAGCCGTACATTCTGCTTATATAGTCAATTTGGACCCTTCGTCTCAACCTGGAAGTCACTGGGTAGCCATCTTCTTCGATCGTCCTAAATCGAGCGTCGATTATTTCGACAGTTACGGTCTGAAACCGAGAAACATCAACATTCTTCGTTTCCTCAAAAGAAACTCTGTATTCAAACACTACAACCTCCACACCTACCAAGGACCGTGTAGTACGGTATGCGGCCAGTACTGTCTTTACTATCTATATCACAAGACGAATGGACTACCGATGACCCGCATACAACAGGCTTTTCATCCAATGACCAAAGATTTTAACGACCGGCGAGTCGTGCGATTCACGAAGAGACATTTTAAATTGAAGACACCCAAGCCATACATTGACCAAGAGTGTGTGCAGAGCAGTAAGGCTCTTTTATGACTGACCGACTATTGGGAAGTGATGAATTGTGTACATGTCCCTGCATGCTCCTTATGTTACTCGTTCGAGTCTTAAACTCTTTAAGAGCATTCGGCTCTTCTTAGTCCTCGCATGACTTACTTTTTATGTTTTTGCACGCTCTTAAGCTTTTACATGTATAGGAGTCTCACTGAGAGCTCTTGATTTGTACATTCGTAGAAATAAACCCTAGATGCATGTCCCATCGTATTTGTCTTTTTTATTTGTATCCTTCTCGAAGCTCACATTTTTACCTTTCGGCCATTTCACATTTATTAACTGATACATTCCCTACTTTCCATAGGGTAAAAGCCTCTATTTCGTTCGAAATAGGGTTGCACTATTTGGACTTAACTTTTTTTTTAGCGCCATAAACACCTGCGCGCTATAGTCAAAAACAACCCTCGATCGACTAACGATTCGAGGGTCGAAATTTGGGCAACGACTTCAATGCGTAACTCTTACATGCGTTTACATGTTGTAGTTGACCATGCGCCTCCTCGTGGGAGTTGCCTGGGTATCCCACTTGGCCAGTGACATGCTCGTAACGACGGTCTGTAGTACGAGGATGGAAGAAAGATTTTCTTCTCCCTTTAACTACTGGTTGTCCTTGTATGTCGCTGACTGAGAGGAATAGCGAGACCATGGTCGTGAACTTGGCCGTTTCATTTTATCGTTCTACTTCTTCTTCTTTTTCGACATGTCCCCCTCCTACTAGTGCTCCGCTTCTTCCGTAGTAACCCATCATCAACACCGGGGCAACTCCTGTAATACATTTCGAGTCGTAACTGAAACGTGATAGACTGTCTATAGTGACCGAACACTCTCTCGCTCTATTTACTCGCCCACCTAACCTAACCTACTATAGGTTACTACACAAGGTGGTGTAACAGACTCTTTGTCCTGCCTAGCCTGTGCCTGTCTAACCTACCGTTTTTACACGCCCGCATGTTCGAAGCTGTGACCGTCATGTAAACACTGTAACCGTAACCTGCCATCGGCTGTGTAACCCGTTCGATCCCTCCGAAAAGCTTTTGCCCTGTTCCCGACGCTAGGCGACTGTTACGGTTATGATAAATATGTTACAGGACGGTTACATACACTACTTTCCTCGTTAAGTTCTTGTAATTTTAATTTGGAGTACGTTCCAGATTCTTTCCGGTAAATTCCAGTTAATTTCATACTAATTCCCTGGAAAAACCAGGTAATTTGTTCTGTAGTTCCTCGTAAATTTATCATAAACTTCTAATTCTACGTAATTACCAATCATTTCCCGGCAATACTAATAATTTTTCGGAAGTACTCGGTGAAACGTAGTAAATCTTCTTAAATTCAACAAATTCCAGGGCATTCCTATTAATTCCTCTCATTTCCTTGATAATTCTTGGTAATTCTTCTTAGTTTTCGGTTGTTTACAGTTAATTCCTGGTAACTTTTTATTAATTCCTAATAATTCTTCTAAATTCTCAGTAATAAAAGATTTATTGACACAAAAGGCCAAAAGGAAACATGCAGGGTCAAGATTATGAACACTGACGCATATCCAATACGGAAAGAGAATAAAATTAAATAAAACATCGCAAACAACTATTTGCGTAGATGATAGAAACATTAAAACAAGCTAAAAACAACACAACATTCCCAAATTAAAAAGGTCTGGACAGGAACCGAGACATGTTTAAGGACCTAACCCTTTTTTTGAATGAGTCGAATGTGGCTGTTGTTACTACTTCTGTAGGGAGCCTATTCCATGCTGCAACAACGCTGTGTGAAAAAAAAATATTTCCGCACATCTTTTTTACAAGGGGGCACAACTAGTTTTAACTGATCTAATCGTGAATCAGTTCGTAATCGAAAAATTCATGAATCAGTACATAATTCGAAAAATTTAGAGTAAACAAAATTAATAAGATTATTTAAAAGAGAGTAAACCAATTGAAAGTCTGCCGACAACCTCCTTAATTCAAGTGGGACCAGCCCAGTAGCTGTTAAACGTTCGGTGTATGTCTTATTTTTGAGCCCTCGCAAAGACTTTGTAAAACGACGTTGGACACGTTCAATCAAGTCGATGCTACTCACCAGATATGGTGACCAAACTGGACATGCATATTCTAAAATAGGCCGCACATAGACCTTGAAGGCCTGAACCGTCGTTTTTCTATCACCAGACGAAAAAATATGTTTGGTCAAGGCAACTCTCTTATTTGCTGCCTTCACAACATTTTGACAGTGTAAACTTGACTTCAAGTCTGATGTAAACCATACACCTAGGTTCTTCACTTTGGCCGTATGAGGCAAAACATCTTCAGGATAGAGGAAATATTCACTATTTAAGTTATGATTACCAGTATGGAAAATCGAACACTTATCTACCGACGTCTGCAATTGCCACACTTGAGACCAGTCCACTAAGTGCCCGGCTGCGGACTGTAACTGTGTTGCCGAATTACCATACACAACAGATGCATGCACTTCTACATCGTCTGCAAACTTATTAAAAGAAACTAAATCGGCACTAACCTTAAGGTTATTAAAAAAAGAATAAAAAGGAGCGGACCAAGGACTGACCCCTTGTGGTACACCACTCAGTACAAGCTTATCTGGGGAGCATGAGTCTCCAATAGCTTCTCCAATAGAGTCTCCATTGGCTTCTATTTACCAAGAACTCCTTCAACCAATTTAAAAGCTCTTCCCCAAATCCATAATGTTAAAGTTTCAAGATTAGCTTGTTGCACAACCGATTCAAATGCTTTAGCAAAATCTATGAAGAGAACGTCCACTGGGATCACCTGGTCAATACAGGAGGTCCAGCCATCCAGAGCAGACAGGAGCAATAGGGTTGTTGATCTACCCGTAACAAATCCAAACTGATCATCCGAAAGTTATATGCCCCGTTCCTGAATAAAATCAAACATACAACCACGAATAATCTGTTCCATTACTTTGCAGGGTACACAGGTTAGGGCAATAGGACGATAATTTGTGGGGTTAGATGCATCGCCTTTTTTGTAAATTGGGGTAATGCTCGCTGTTTTCCAAGTTTTGGGGAGCAATAAACCAAGTGTTATGGATCGTTCAAAAATCCAAGAAAGAGGCACACAAATACTGGGTAATTCGTGGTTGTTCCTATTAATTACTTGTAATTTCAAAAACAATTCCTAGAAATTCTTCTCAATTCCCAGTAAATTCCAGGTAATTCTTCTTAATTCCAAGCTAGTTCCAGGTAAATGGCAGTGAAATCTTAGTAATTTTTCCTAATTCCCATTAAATGTCAGCTAATTCCTGGAAACCCGACGATAATAAACACAATCACTATTGCAAATTAATAACGGCCATGGTACATTCACCGTTTTAATTCACTACAACGATTTCGTCTTCGTCCAAAATTTGAAAGAGATTGTATCATCTTTCAAAATGGCCACCTAATTTCAAAACGGCATCCATTCCGGATTAACAATGGCCATAGCACAGTCACCATTCATTGTTTAACTACCATCAACTATTTCAGCTGCGTTATAAATTTGTAAGAAATCGGATGATAAACATAATTTCAAAAGGGCCGCCTAATTTCAAGATAGCAAACCATTACAGAATAATAATGACCATGGTCCATTTACCATTATAATTCATTGCAACATATCCTCTGCAGTCTTAATTGAAGGAAGTCGGATGACATAAGCACAATTTCTACATAGCTCCCTAATTTAAAGATGACGACCATAATTTCTGAATAATAATGGCCGTGGTACCTTCTTCATTCTAATTTAGCGTAACTTTGAAAGAAATCAATATCGTAAATTTGAAAGAAATCTGATCATAAGAAACATATTTTAAAAATGGCCACTCTACTTCCAGATGGCGCTTATTTTACACTTGTTTTATACTTGTTTACTTATTTACACTTACGTATGTATCCTTGTTTACCTTTATTTACCCTCGTTCTCTTTTACCCTTGTTTATCCGTATTTTCCTGTAATAATTACCCTTGCTTACGATTGTTTTCCGTGGATTACTTTTACCTCATGTACCCATTTTACCCTTTTTTACTCTTGTTTACCCTCATTTACCCATATTTACTCTTTTTTAACCTTTATTACCCATGTTACTTGTATACCCTTACCTTGTTTATTTATTTTTATACTCTTTTACTTACCCTTAATTATACTTAATTTGCTCTTTATTTTACCATTTATTTATTCTTTGTTAACTTTATTTACCTTTCATTTACATATTGGTTTTGTGTATTTTTTCTTGATTTATTTATTCATTTGATGTTGTTTATGTACTATGTATTTATTTACCCTTACTTTATTCTTTCATCTACATTTTGGTTTGTGATTCTATCCCTTACTAGCTGAAGGATGGTGTTGGATGCACGGTTTGAAACATTGGTACGGTTTGGTCGCTCATGAGTCATTTTCGTGTTTCATCAGATTAGATATCTCAATCAACCTATGTGTGGCTCAGATAGCGCGATCTAGCTAACAAACGCTGATTTTCGTTCTCTTCGCTCGTACAATCAACGCATCCTGTGACACAGATCTCTTCCTCCCCCACCGCAAATGATCCTTCTTACTAATGGTCACTTCTATTGTATTATTCCACTGTTCATCTTCATGCTAGCGGAAATAAATAAGGGTCAAGCTGGTCTTGAGGTGGTCCCTTCGAGAAGAGTGCTGTCCTGAATAGCTTACCCCCAATGCTTTCCTATCCACCAGCCGCCGCAGCTGCTGCAGATGATGGTGCTACTGCTGATGGCGCCGGCTGCTGCCTGATGTCTGTTGAATTATACTGTACGTATGTCCTGATTATAAGAGCGGTTGCAGACGGACCACACACGTGTGACACTCGCTGCAAAAACGACAACACTGTCGCGTCGGAATCGACGGAACCTTTCAGACAACAAACGCGTAAATTGGTCTTTTCACCGCGCTTTCCGACGATTCCGACCCCATTCGAGATCAGACGTCACAAACAAAGCCAACAGAGGTACTTAGCTTGGTTACGTCCCGTTTCGCCAAATCCCGTTTCGCCAAAAACCGTTCTCGACATTTTAGGCACCCGAAACATTTAAAACATTTAAACACAAACATTTAAAACATTAAAACACGAACATTTAAAATATTTAAACACGAACATTCATAACATGATAATGGTCAGACATTTATAGACAAACACCCGTTTTTCAGAATCCTGTTTTTCAGAATATTTTTTTTTTCAATTTACATGCCTCGCGGCAAACCACATAACATCAGAAACCGCAACTAATCACAAATTGCTTCCAATTATACTCCGTTCGCGATTTGTAAACTAGGCGTGGCTCGCGAGCACCTTGATTGTAGCGTACATTTTCCTGGAGTCGGTGTGCCTTGTGGCTATCTATAGACCGCACCAAGGCTTGTCTGTGCGCGATGATGGTTTTGTTATTTGATGACAATTTGTTTAATGTCGACTTTTTAAACATTTTTTCATTACAGGCATTCTCCATCGATAGGTAATCGGGGGGAATCGAAGACAAATAAAAAATATGGAGGGGGGGGGGGGTTAAGATAATTTCAGGCTGAATTCCAAAGAGAGAAAATATTTTTTTCTTACCGAATCTCATTTTAGCCTCGGTTTTCTTTCCATTTACTGTCATAATTTCCGACTCAGGCCCTTTCAGCAGTGGCGTAAATAAGGATGGTGGAGTAAAAGGGCCCCCCCCCCTCCACCCTAATATCGTGCCGTGGGGCCCTAAAATTGTTGGAAAGATGTATGTATTTACTATTTTCTTTAAAACATTCGCCATTGCCTTTTGGGTATTTCTTCTCTCCCCCCCCCTCCCCACCCTTCTTG
>JAHWFP010162993.1:0-23803 GCA_023313725.1 Lithobius niger
GGGGGAGAGGAGATGGTAATCCTTCTCCTCTCCCAAATTTAGCAGTGTGTGAATCCCTAGTGCGAAAAAAAGCATTAAATCCGTTTGCCACCAAACCAGGTGCCTCATTTATCAGTGTTTTCCTACCTCCCACCACCCCTTATATCAATTCAACATTTTGGTAGTGCTGCAATATTCATTGACGCAACTTAACTTCGTTCATGAGAGCTTTGGCGTTTGGCTCAGTGAGCCAGTATGTGACACGTGTTTCACGTTCGTTGCCATTCAGATCTCTCTGCAGCTGTGTCGGAGGTACGTTTGTTCACTCAACAATGTCTCTTGTGCTCCTTGTAAATCTTTGATTGCTTAGTACCGACTTGCAGTGAATACTAGTGAAGAGTGGGCTAGTGAAACTGAACTAACACGTAATTTTAACTGACCGTTTCATTTAGTTTATTGCTTGTGACACTCGTATATGGAAGCCCCACAGAAACACATTACAAGGAAAGCATTTGCCTGCCCGTTGTTTGGCCATCCAAAAGATTTGCATATGTCTAAGTTTCCTTCATACGAGGATGTTTTAAGATGTTGTTTCGAAGAGAGATTTAATGCAGCTTCAAAGGTTGGATACACCACAGTCAACTTTTCGATTGTAACTAGTTCAGTTGCAGTAAAAAAATCAAAAACGTATTTGACTTAGCATCAGTTCTAACTGTTTCGGTGACCAGAATACAACAAATGATTCACAAAGCCTACTAAAATTTAAGGAAATCTTATGTGAGGGACAAAGACAACACAATTATCAGATCTAGGTCGAAAAGTTAAAGCATGAAGCTAGAAAACACTTTTATGTAGCATGCTGCAAATGCTCAATAACACTGAATTGTTCGTGTAGAAAAATTTTTGACAGCTGTAAGTTCCCAATTTTTGTCAATTGTTCTTGCGAGAATTCAAAGAAAATTCCATTCCTAGAACTGAAATTTGTGTATGACCAAAGCAATGAAAGAATTGGAAGAATTAGACAATTTGACAAAAAAGAGTCAGCCAAACTTACAAGTCGTCTTCTTAGGAATGAACAAGAACCTTATCGCTTGGTCAGTACAGTCACAACAGCAGCGACTTCAATTTCAATTTACTACGATGACAGTACTCGAAGTGACGATGTTCGGGACAGTGAAATTCCTCAACAGAAGCAAACCAGTGCACCTCAAACACCAAATAAAGATGAAAAGTTAGTCCCTCATCTTCGTCATCTCAGTCTCCCTCCACAAGGAATAGGCTTGGACTCAAGGCAACGGCATTAGCGTGTGATTGGTTCAGAGTTTCCAATAGGGCTGCAGTAGCAATCACTTCCAGCTTTCTCAAAGATTTAGGGATTGTAAGTAGTGGTAAAATGTGGTATTACGTTACATGCCCCCACTTCCGGTGTCCTGATAAAAGTGGGGGTAATGATGTACTTCCGATCGTCTGGAGAAAAAGTGGGGGTGTCTCTTCCATTTTTCGTCAGCTTGGAGGAGGGTGGAAAAGTGCTTTTTACTATCTGTTTTCCGGCTTCCTCCTATGATGTCACTTCTGGTCATGTGATCAGAGTGGCGGTAATGTTGCGCTTCCGGTACGATGAAAAGTGGAGCGTCAGTTCCAGTTTTTTCGTCAATCTGGAGGAGGATGGGAAAGTGCCTTATGCTACCTTTTTTCATTCATTCTTCAATATGGAGGTGTGTTGGAAAGTGCTTTTGCTATCTTCTATGATGATACTTCCGATCACGTGATCAAAATGGGGGTAATGACATCACTTCCGATCATGTGATGAAAGTTGGGGCGTCACTTCCGGTTTTCATCAATATGGAGGAGGGTGCCTTTTGCTACCTTTTTTCGTTTTTGTTGATGTGGAGGATGGTGGGAAAGTATATTTTTCCTTTTTTTGTGGAGAGGATCACGCGTAGAGTACAGCCTGGGGAACCCACATCCCGAACCGTTCAGCTCTAAGACCGACAGTTCCCGAGTTATCAGGGTCGGCCAACTTGCCGAAATTCGAAGTACCCGATTTCCATGGTGGGCTACATGTAGGGCACGGCCCAGGGAAGCCAAATCCCGAAAGGTTTTGCTCTAGGACCGAAGGTTCCCGACGAGTTGTGGGCACATTTCGGATTTTGGAACTGCGTCAATTTATTTTTTTCGAGGGCCGTAATAGTTTTTTACCGGCAGACTGGAAGGTGAAGCCATTTGCAGGCAGGTATCAAACAAACATGGGGGCCAAATTTCGCTCCGTTTTGCTCTAGGACCAATGGTTAGCGAGTTATGGGCATTTTAAATAATTTCGGAAATTGAAACTGAAACCTGGGGTCCATCTTAGAAAAATGGCGGCATTTCTGGTTCCGGGCCAAGATGGAGGCATTTCCGGTTCTGCATCCAACAGGATGTGACGTCATTCAAAATGGTGGCACTTCCGGTTCAGCTTCCTGTTACCATGACAACCACCTGCTTGGAAAAGGGTGGCACTTCCGGTTTGTCTACCAAATTGCATTTTTCTACTACTCACTTCCTGTTATGACATCACTTCCTGTATGACGTCACTAGCTGTTATGACGTCACTAGCTGTTATGATATCACTTTCTGTATTACGTCACTTCCTTTTATGACATCACTTCCTGTTATGACGTCACTTCCTGTTATGACCTCACTTCCGGTTATGACCGCACTCCTTGGATTTGTACTAAGTTTGTGTTTTGTGTGATATTAAGGATATTAGTCCTAGTGACGCGGTGAGTTTAGGTGATATTGAAAAACCTTTAAACAATCAATTGTTATTATTAGTGGAGAGTGCTTTGAACCAAACTCCAATGTATCGAGAGTTATAGTTGATTTTTAAAGTACTTTTTTGTAAGTTTACACCCAAACCATTATAGTCAGTCCAGTGAGTTAAGTGTCAAAACAAAATTCGAGAAAATTCAGTCCAGGATTCGAACACACGGCCTCCCAGCCATGGTGCAGTTGAGCAGGGCTACATGCACCATATCATATGTGCAACCTCTAATATGGCGCATATAGCCCTGCCCAACTGTGCCAAGGCTGGGAAGCCGTGTGTTTAAGTCCAGAACTGCATTTGGACTGAATTTTTTTCATCGTATCTTTCCTAATATAGGAAAAATATTTCCCATGATGCATTACACCAATAAAATTGGCACAGTTCCAAAAATAAAAGTTTTTTGAGGAGGGCCCTTTATAAGGCAAATCAGACGAGAATTCAGTCCAGATGCAGTTCTGGACTCAAACACGCGGCCTCCCACCCCTGGTGCAGTTGGGCAGGGCTACATGCACCATGTGAGTAGGGAATCTCCACTACTGGCTCCCCTCTTGGGTGGTAGTAACTCCCCTTTATGGGTTAGTAGTAACTCCCCGTTTGGGTGGTAGTAACTCCCCGTGTAGGGTCCAGAAATAAAATTAAAAAATTCCCATTTTTTTTGTTGGTCCTACGTAAGGAATATTCCTTTTTTTTTAAAGTGTGTCTGCTAAATTCTAATTCGTCTTTTTTAGGAACTCCAATTTATCTCCTCATTTTTTCCTTGTGTTTTTTTTTTGGAAAATTATTTCGTATATAATAAAAGAATAATATAAAAGGAATGAAAGATTTTTCTTTCCAAAAAATGAAAATGTATTCAAAATCATCGTTTACGTGTGCTAACAGTGGAAAGGTCTATGCAACTCAGCAAGATTTGATCGGTCATCTTCCCAACCATCGATCCGATCTTTGACCAGAGTGTTTACTCTTTGAAAGCGAGTTGAAAGATATTGAAGGTGAAGTAAGGTGCAAGTTGGTGCATGATGATAAGCATCGAATTTATTTCCGTAAAATTGAATGTCTCGATTTATCTCGAGCTCTCAATCTATTGTATTGTCCGCTTAAATATCGTATCACGACTTGCTTGGATCAAATGACCAATTGTAAATTTCAACTGTGTTTAGAGGCAGATTTTACCAAGGGTTCCAACACAGTGCGAGCCTATTTCTGATCACTCTATGCAGCTATTTACAATGAATCTGATGTGTCGAAAATCTTAGAGGATGCTTGCAAAAAAATACAACCATCAGTCGAAACTTTCGAATAAAAAGGTAGTGGTTGGTGCTTTTTGAAAGTTTGGAGTATAATCGTATAAGTGGCAAAAATCTATCCTTTTTCCCTAGTTTTTCCTTACCCTTGCCGAGTGCATTATGCAAGAAAAACTAAGTTATAGTGAATGTGGAAAATTTTGACGAAAAGTGCTTTCAATATTCCATTTTAGCCACTAAAATGAAGTGCTATGAAACTGAGGTTAAATATTAAGAACCATTTTTTAATACAGTAGACTATTCCATGTTGAAGTTCCCTGTGACTCTACGACAAATTGATTCCTTCCAACGAGCCAACAATTTGTCCATTAACGTAATTTCGTACAAGGGTTCGATAGGATTACATCCGGTGAGAGTGAATAAAAACATGGAAGAAGAAATAATTGACTCGTTACTAATAGCCGACGAAAAAGGAAATAGTCATTACTGCAGCATTCTCGAATTTGATAGGCTACTCCGATTTCAAGGTGCTGGAACACATAGAAAATTTTACTGTCGTAATTGCTTTGCGGTCTTTACTGAAGAACGATCCATGATGGAGCACGTCAGTAAATGTGTGAGACTGAATACGGAGTAAGTACTCACTTTCCTATCACCTGGTAATAACATGTTAAAATTCCAACACTATGACAGACGTAGTCCTCATCCATGGATAATTTACGCAGATTTCGAATGTATGCTCAGACCCGTACAAACTAGTAGCGTCGATCCATCTTTGTGTTCGTCTACTAAAATCAGTTTGAATTCACCTAGTAGTTTTGGATACGTGGTTATTGGCCCAGAAAATGAAATCGTGAGTCAAAAATTCTACCTCGGTGAGGATGCGGTGGATACGTTTTACGAATGTATGAATATCGAAATTAACAAGTTTGCCAGTATTCTATCGCGACCAAAACCTCTGACGATGAGTGTCGAAGATGAAATTCAGTTCTTGAAATCTGATACTTGCTACTACTGCAACAAAGTCATGCTTACAGATAATCTCTCATTGAAGAAAGTGAGAGATCATTGTCACTTCACGGGAAAGTTCAGAGGTGCTTCTAACGTAAAATGCAATCTGGATGCAAAGAGCATAAATACTATCCTGATCGTCTTCCATAATTTAGAAGGCTACGATAGGCATCTACTGATTTCTGCGGCAAAAAACTTTTCTTCGGGAGTGGTCGTTCTTGCTAGAAACACCAAGCGTTTCATGAGTATGACTATTACGAGATACTTTTGCTTCAATGATAAGAAATTTTCGGTAAGTTTGCGTGTTTTAGACAGTTATAATTTCCTATCTTCGTCGCTGGAAACTTTGTCTAAAAACCACAAAAAAGATTGACCCTTCAACATCTTAAAACTGCTCTTGAATCGGTAGATTGGTTCGAGTCGAGAGAGTTCTCGGATTTATTGACGCAAAAATGCCACTACCCATACGAGTACGTGCAGTCTATGGATGGTTTTAAAGAACGGAAATTACCTCCTAAAAAGGCATTCTTGTCCACTCTACGAGGTGAAGGCATCACTGATGCGGAGTATGATCATGCTACGTCTGTTTGGAATTTGTTGAAGGAGAAAGTTTTTTTTAATTATCATCGTGTATATCAGATGATCGATGTATATCTTCTGGCCAAAATTTTTCAGACTTTCAGGGAAACTTGTTTGCTTAATGACGGCATAGATCCGTGCTACTATGTTTCCACACCAGGGTTTAGTTGGGAGCCACGTTGAAAAAACCGATGCCGAACTAGAATTGTTTACCCATGGAGGAAAGCATAAGTTTGTAACTTCCAGCATCAAAGGTGTAACAACTTTTGTGTCAAAAAAGCACTCGATCGCCAATAACAAATATCTACCAGACACCTACAACGAGAATCTACCTAGTCTATATATAGTGGATTTAGATGTCAACAACTTATACGGACTGTCCATAATGGAATACAATCAATTTAGCTGGTTGACGACGAAAGAAATTCTCGAATTTTGCTTGGCATCGGTCGAAAAAGATTCGGATTGCGGTTATATATTGGACGTGGACTTGGACTATCCAACCGAGCTACACGACGATCACAACGATTATCCTTCAGCACCGGAAAATTTTAAATTATTTTAAAACTCGTGTCTCCCTTCATGAAAGAAATGGCAGTAAAGAAGAAGATTGTTTCTACTTCCAAACTGACGACTAACCTGCTCCCTAAGAAAAACTATATAATTCATTACAGGAAATTACAATTCTACTTGAAGCACAGTTTAATTTTGAAAGGTATCCACAGAATTCTAAAATTTAGTCAGAAGCAATGGCTAAAATCTTACATAGAATTTAACACTGAGAAGCATCAACTCGCAACGACGACGTTCGAAAAAGATTTTTTCAAACTAAAAAATAATTCGGTATTTAGAAAAATGATGGAAAACAAATCGGAGCGTTTATCCGTGAAGTTGTCGGATAATCGAAAAATATCTGTCAAGTACAGCACTCTGCCATACACGGATTCGTTCAAGATCCTCAACGAAAATCTCATACAAGTAAACTTGAGACTTCGTAATCAAGTGCGACTTAACGACTTACTCCGGTTTCTGCATCCTTGAACTTTCCAAACTCACAATGTATGAATTTTCCTACGAGTTCATGCGTCCAAAATATGGAGAACGAGCACGTTTACTTTTCACGGATACCGACAGTCTGTTCTATGAGGTAGAGACTGAAGATTTTTACCGGGACATAGAAATTGAGTCGATAGAGTCGATAGATACCAGCAATTATGATCCATCGCATCCTCTATACAGTATTAAAAACCAACAAGTCCTGGGGAAAATGAAAGATGAGACGGCTGGTATCCAGGTGAAAGAATTTGTAGGCTTGAAAGCAAAAATGTACTCAGTTTTAGTAAGGGAATAGAGTATTAGAAAGGCTAAAGGGATTAGTAAAGCGTTTATCCAAAAAAGTCTCAGTCAGGAAGACTACAAAGAAGCGCTAATTTGGATGAGCATGGATGAGCATTCAAAGTAAGGATCATCAGCTCGCTAGGGTTGAAATTTCAAAATCGTCCGTATCTCCTTACAACGACAAGAGATTCGTGTTGAACGATGGAATAAATACGTTAGAGCACGGTCACTATCGAACGGGTATAGCGCATGATTTTATAGACGGTATAATCGATCCGATGGAGGATGAAGAAGCTGAAGAGCACGCTTCGCTGGAGAAAGATGAGGAGGAAGAAGCATCAGCCACTGAAATACTAAAACGAAGCGAAGAAGAAAAAAAAGTGGTTAATAAGAGGAAAAGAGCCGCGACTGCTCGAAAGAAACGTGCAATGGAAACTGTCGAACAGAGAAAATCTCGGTTGGAGAAAATGGCTGCTGCTAAAAAAAATTGATAAAAGAAAATTAATATTCAGACGAACTGCTAATATGATCTGTTGTACTTAAAAATCAAGTAGAAAGTATTTAAAAAGATAAACTGCTAATGTTATCAGTCCAGCTATTAAATTTTGAATCATATCATTTCCACCTAACAAAGTAGAGCATTTTCCCATCTGTACCTTTCTTTCGTCTTAATACTTTCTCCACTAAAAATAAATCGGGGACGAGAGTTTTTTGAATTTCTTGTTCGTAGAAACCTCCGAGCACCGGTTCATTCAATTCGTCTTTTAATAGCTAAGTAACAGGTTCGGTTTTTTGGCCTGGATGGATTGTGAAAACTTCGTCAGTAAAATTTTGTAAATAACCTTTATCACAAATTTTCTTAATTTTAGAAATTCTGACTTTGTTTCCTACGACAAATTTTTTTTTTTTCAACGATTGTTTTGGTTTAATTTTCAGTAACGATTCGTGACATCTGGTTACTTCCCTCGGATTTAGTTTAGTTGTGGTGTGAACCATGTCATTGTACCGTGGAACTAACTTACCAATAATGTGTATCCAACGGTAGTTCTCCCGCTTGGTGAATCTTTCTACATTCGAGTTTTCACTGTTCTGTTGAAACGTTCTACCTAGCTTGCTTTCTTCTCAGAGTATGTAGAGTACATCTTGATTTTATGACGCTTAAGTAGGGCTTTGAAGTCTTTATTGTAGAACTCGCTACCTAAATCGACTTGTAAATTTTTAGGGGGTATTACTCCCGCGAGTATTTTCCTGAAAGCTTCGGTAACGTCTATGCCAGATTTAGATTTAAGCAGAATGGCCCAAGCAAACTTGGACATGACTTTAATGCAGGTAAGTAGATAGTTAAATCCTTTATTTAAGTTAGCGTAAGGTATCATTTTCACCATGTCAGCCTGCCATATATCGTTCAGGCCCAATACAATCACTTTCCGTCTTGGAAAATTTTTTTCGTGTTGGTTTGTGAAGCTCTTTTACGAGTTTATCCATTTATTTTATTTCCTATTCAGAACCTTAGTTTCGTTTTCATGATCTTCTTAACGATCGAAGCGGCTAGTTTTTCCCTCCACATCAGAGAAGGATTGTCTCTCACTCTTTGAGCTTTGGAAATGAGAACTTCGTCGGCAACGTGCCGATCTTTCAAGTCCGAACTCTCGGATTAAGCGATATCGTGTTTTTTGCACGCTTTATCTAGTTTATTAATTCCCGGATCTCCTCTAGCCAATCTTTTTTCCAGTTTAGTTCCCAGACCGCAGTATTGGTAGCCCGGTAAATGCAATTTGAGGGGTAACTTATCGATGATTTTGTTTACCATTCCTTTCCCAGACTTGATAAAGGAAGCTCTTTTCGTTCCGCATACCTCGCAAAATACAACCTCCATTTGTCGGTTATTTTTTGCAGTGATGATAACGGACGGTTTGGGACTGTTAGAAGTGTAACGTTTACATTTGACGCATTACCTCATCTGGATATTTTTTTTCGTTCTTTGTTTATGTACTCGAAATTAAATTTTGATAAGCCTCCCCTTTTTCTCCGAGCAGTTATGATTTGTCGTTGCTGCATTTCTGATAAAATTTCGATAATCTCGTTTCTATGTCCGTCGTGACAACAGCCAAAGTAGATTTGTACGAAAGCCTGAGTCTCTTTATCAAGTCATTAGGATCGTCTTAATATTTATAATCGACTCTGCTACTAGCTTTTTTAACCATGCCCGTCCTTTTTTCTTGGCCCAAATCGGAGCCATCCTCGATTTCACGTCTTCCCAAATCGGAGCGATAACAGACCTGAAGTTAGTGCTCCGATTAGATTTTGGTTTATGAGTATTTGGGTCGTTGTTGTGGCAAATAGCGTTAGTATTTTTTAATATATTCGTGTGAGCTGCTTTAACTTCGAGCGTGAGGGACGTTTCTTTCGAATCTTTGAAAACTAGCAAATTCCAAAGCTCGCGTCTCCCCACGTATTGTTGCCCCTCGACCACTACGTCATTCCTAACAATTTTAACCACTTTATTACCAAAGGTCAACTTGCCATTTTTAGTATCATACTGTAGCCCGAAAATCGGTTCAGTATCCTTCGGATTTTTGAAAAATTTTATCAGGAAATATTTAGCAGTATCTCCAATATTCTGACCAGGCAACAAACTATCGAGGGACCTTAAAGTGGTTATGTTAGGGAGTTCTGGCAGGGTAGAAATGCGTCTATGTTGTATCGCGGAATATGTAGTG
The DNA here is from genome assembly GCA_023313725.1 of Lithobius niger. Taxonomy (NCBI): domain Eukaryota; kingdom Metazoa; phylum Arthropoda; class Chilopoda; order Lithobiomorpha; family Lithobiidae; genus Lithobius; species Lithobius niger. The sequence goes on from JAHWFP010162993.1 coordinate 9,675, forward strand.
GTGAGTTTAGGACCGGTGCTCGTAGAGGCGTAGGTCTCGGGAGGAATTCGCATTATAGGAGCTTGAGCCGGAGTTGAATATTCGGCGATACTGAAATTGAGAGGAGTCTTCAGACTAGGAGTAACGGGGATCAGTCCAATGCATGTAATCATCCTCCTCGTCGTCAGTTTCTTCCTCTTTGTAAGTTTTAATAGGTGTAGTTTGCGTGGCTAGACTGCCGACCGATGTTGGTTTTAAGCACCAACTGTCGGCATCAGAGTGCTTACTACCTGTTAAAAAATTCTTGTAATGATTCTTCTTGTTCTTTCTCGCCCAAACGTCTTTTGAGTTTTGCAATTTCTCATTTCGTTTCCAATCTTTTGTTTACTAGGTAAAAAAGAACGTTTATATTTTCACTCGTTTAACGTTTTGTTAATTGATAAACACCCGTAAGGCTTTTTCCAACAAGTACTACACAACGTTTAAAGTCCGAAAATTCCATGTCATTGCCAATGTGATTTTCGCAAACGTGTTTAAAATGTAACCCATCAACGGAAAAACGGATTAATAAATTTGTGTTGTCTCTGACCACTTGTTTAGGAATTCTCGTGTAGGACTGACTGCAATAAAAAACGTCGGCGTTTGAATGACATCCTTCAGCTAAGTAACGTTCAATGTTTTTTTGTTTGTCCAAAGGGCAATCGTCAAAGAGAATCAGGTTTCGTAATTTTGAGTCTAGTTCTTCGGGCGGAATTAAATCAATTTGAGAATCGTGGAAAAAATGCTACGTTCTGTCCAATTTTTTTCCTTAATTTCGGTAAATACAGACTGCAAAGCTTTGTACTTTGGTTGACAAAGTTTTACTGTAAATAAATAATCGGTCGTAGTCGAGCCATCTTTCGTTACAGATGAAATTAAACAGTAAGTTAGTTTTTCCACAAATTACGGGGCCTATAATTAGACATCTAATGTTTGAAGGTAGAAACGGATGATTTTAAGTTCTTTCTTAGGCGCGAAAGAGTTGTAGTTTTTAATTTCCATTACGTTTTTTTATTTACACATTTTTTTTACGGAGATACTAAACCCAAAAAGTCTTCATCCGTAAATTTATCGTTGGAAGTATCTGAATGAGCTATTCCAAAGTCTACGTTGCACCATAATTTCACGTTGTGGGGGAAAAGTTCTCTAGTTTTTTACAGATGTATTGTTTAAGATTTTTCAACAGTTTTTGAGTTTCCGGGTCACTGGGTGAAATCCAACCTTTATATTTTGATGTTTCATTAGAAATGGGAGTTCCCGAACCCTTTAAACTGAATGGAAGGGGACAAGGAATATTTCACGCCGTTGTTAATCTTTGTACCATTCTCATTCTTAACTTTCAGCAACTTTTTTTTGCAAGAGATTGGAAAGATTCGTTTGCCAGGATGGTTGAGACATTTTGAGGATATTATTTATTTTGTGGTTCTTTCTTTTATTATATATGAGAAATTAAAAAAAATAAACCTCATCGGTACATTTTGAAATTTCTCGTATTTAAAAACAAAAAAAGGGTGTCAGTCAACAAGTTTGGACAAGCGTTGAAAAGGATGAGAGGTGGTGAAGGAGTTGGTCCGAGAGGACAGCCGGGACTAGGATACGTTTTAACTGCCGAAGACAACTACGATATGCAAAGGAAGCGTGTAACTAAAGTAGGAGCCGCTATCGAACCTGGAGATGCTGTAAATTATTCTCAGATCAGTACTCTGACAACGGACATTTAGAAACTTAAAACCGACTTGCCTACTGCTCTCTCCGCCATTTCTAGCATCGAAAAAAATACGTTGTACGTAGACGGGACTGATGGAAATTTCTATGCGAAGAGGAAGCAAATTAAGGATGTGGCTTTCCCCGGCACGCTGCAGACGCAGCGACAAAAGTCTACGTTGGTAGGAATTGCCTATTACAGGATGAGCAACTAACGCAACTAACAGACCGATAAGAAATCTAAGCGAACCTTATTTACCGAGTGATGCTGTTACAAAGATATTCGCTGACAGCAATTGCTTGATACAAGACGATCAGAAGGTATACTTCGACGCCTCGAACAAACCAATTAGAAATATAAGCGAGCTGACTTTACCTAGTGATGCAGCTACGGAGAAATTTGTGCACAAAATTGTTTCATGATAATCAGTTTCTGCATGAATAGCCCTTTGCATAAAGAAGTCGACTGGTTCGTTAATTCCTGTTCTATCGTGAACTACATAAGTACAAGTTCTGGTTTAATTCGTAGAGCAATTTTATACTGCAAAGATCCAAGGTAGAAGTTGTTGTTAAATGTATAGCGGGAAGGAAAAGCTTTCTCATTACTAAAACGAGGGAAGCGTGTTCGACGACTACCATTTTTTACATTCCTTACGAAATAATAATAAAAAAAAATTCGACCATCTCTGTACACACAGTCCAAGATTTTGTTACGGAAGACATTTATTTCCAGTTAGATTTGCACGTCACTTTTCATCTTGTCTAAAGCAGCTTCGTAATTACGAGCCTTAGAGAAGGCACTAAGGAAAAATAAAAAAAAGTGCCCACACCAAATCTGGTCAAAGTCTTGCACGCGTTCGTAATTGAATTTGATTCCCGACCCCAAGTATTGAACCACGGACTGGGGAGGACCCATGTTGCCGAAATTATCGAAATAACAATATTCACCATAAATGGTAGAATAGGCTACCCAGTGACTTCCGTCTCCATCGTTGAAATCTTCCAAGTTTACGATTCCGTTTTTGCCAGTAGGCCTAATTTTTAAGGGAAGCGTGTCTTTACTAAAAGTACCTCTAAATTTCGGAAGTTTCATTACTTTAGCTAATCCATTTAAATCAAAGTTCGTTAAAAGTTTATCAATGTCTATTAAACCTTGGGTGGCCACAAGTAAAGACCTTTGCCACGGGGCATGATTCGTTGTTTTCTTATTTTTTTTTCTTTGAGCCAGAACCTTCCACTTGCTTGTGATGAAGCACGAGTTCAGCTACAATTTTTGCATCGTTTTGCGCCTTTTTAACAGCAGATACCACCCCCGCTGTCCCACCTGCCAATCCTCCGATCCCGGCTAAAATCGGTCCTAACAATGCCAACGGCAAAAAGCCGCCTTTCTTTTTTCGCGATCCTATTTTGACCGCCATATTTTTTTATTATTATTATTTAATAACCATCTTTGACTTTGTCTCTGTCCAACTTTAGATTCATTTTCCTATCCTCATTGAGCAGAGTGTGACAAGTAGTATTAGCCGGTACTGCTGCTATAAACTTCAGTTTGACTTGTATGTCCACGATTCCGGATTGAAGCCGTTCGGACTGTTTGGAGCAATCCAACACCACGAGAGGATAAGCTTTCTTGAACTGAAGCAAGTTGAAACTCAAGCCATTGGTGTCGTAGCACAGCTGCCTAAATTGCTGCGCCATTCTGTACAAGCCGACGTACTCTCCAGTGGCAAAATTAGTATTTAAATCGAGAAACTGATATCTTTCTGAATTTAGAGTCACGTGAGCATCTTGCAGACTGCAGTGATCGAACACGCCAGGTTTTAAACTAAAGAGTCTTTCCTGTTAGTTTGAAAAGCTAGAACTATCCACCTAGGTTTTTCAACGGCGGAAGTAGTCAGAACCCACCAGGTGAACCAGGTATTTTGAGGGAGCATGCAGCTATCGTATGCCAGTGCCTAAATCCTAAATCCACCGTCACTCCGTGGTCGATGAGATTGTAGAGATTAAGTTTCTGCTCGTCTGAGGCAGTGACATGTGGAACAATCCAGCTGATGCTATTTAGAACGACTTTGCCGTTGGCCGCTGCCACTGCTTTAAAGATGGCGTTAGTGTCACTCGCTCGCACGAGTGTGAGCACATGTTTAGATCCGTAGAATAGCTTATCGTAATTTTCGAAAAATCCCATGATGTGTTTCAGAGGGATGGAGAATGTAAAGCTTCTCTTGGGAGTTGTTTCAACGATGATGGACGCATGCTGCTGTTTGTATCTCAAGTTGTCCATTAGTTCAGCAGCGACTGAAGCCACACTATCCAGCACCCAGCACTGACCAAGCAAAGCTGGTTGCTCGGCCGAACTATAAGTGAGTAGTCCCTTCATCAGAGTACCGAACCCCAATAATTTAACTCGTCCATTTGTTTATCTCCGAGATGGTATTTGATATTAGAAAACAGGAACATGGGGGCATTATTAATCAACGCGGCTACGTCAGCGTCGGCATAATCCGAGTCATCGTCCTTCAGCAACGTCCCTTTGATCAGGAGGTAACTGTCGGCAATGTGTAGAAATAAATCTTGGTTTTCTACATATATGCGGATTTCTGAATTTACGTTGTTGAGATTAGCGCTAACGATAGGATTGAATTCGCGATAGGTGTAAGATTCGACGGAAGAATCGTACACCAAAGGTTCATTGATTTTTAAGTAATCTTCTACTACGCTCAATTTCTGGGTGTTGTTATAAATTTGGCGAAAACTTTATTTTTAGATGTTAAACCGTTTGTTTTTTTATTGTTAGAATTAAGAAAGAGTCCTTTCCTTTTTTTTCCAAACACGATCATTTTATCCTTTTTTTAGATCTCAAATGAAGTTGCACCGTTAGAGTTTCTCCGTTTAACTCTACCGGTTAATTAGTCTGAGACGTCAGCCAAACTCTTATATTTCTGATTAAGTTGGTAGTAACTGGAAGATAAATTAAATTGTGAGGGGACTCTACGATTTTGAAACCGGGAGGGGAATTGGGATAAAAGGAATACAAAGTGGGCTGAGTGTCGTTGTTTAAGTAAGAATTGCCAATTATATCGACGTGTACGAAAATTGTGTTGATACTTATAATGTCGACGGTATTTGGACTTTTTCGACTTTTCATATATAGTTGTCTAAATCAAATCGCAAGACTGGAGCCAAACTGTTGTCACCCGTAGAGGATATTCCGTAATTAGGATCGGTAATTATCAAGTCAGTTTTTAAAGTGTTTAGATTCGGAAGAATCGTAATGGCTTCCTGGTTGTAAGCATTCACATCTATCGCCGATTTGAGAAATTTATTCAAATCCTCTATTTCGTAAGCACCCGGAGTAACTAGCACTTTCTGCCAGGAGGTGCCAGCATCGGCAGTGTACTTGATTTCGTTATTTTTTGAGGTAACGTTGTGTATGCTGTTATAAGTGTTTAAATTAAGCAGAGCCAATTCGTAACTTTTTTCAGAGTCTAAATGAATCGGTGTGTTTAGACTAATTCTCAAATCAAAGTTTCTGCCAGTGAGAATACTTGAACAGGAATCCATGATATTGCATTTTTTTAAAGTAATTTACATTGAATGATTCGAAATTTGTTAGTACCGACCAATTCACGCGAACTACCGAAAAACAAAGTAATAAAAGGCACTTTCCCACCCTCCTCCAGATTGATGAAAACGGAAAACAGAGAGTAAAAAGCACTTTTCCACCCTCCTCCAGATTGACGAAAAATGGAAGAGACACCCCACTTTTTCGTCAGACGATCGGAAGTGCATCATTACCCCCACTTTTATCAGGTGACCGGAAGTGGGGGGTATGTAACGTAATATCGCATTTTACCACTACTATTGTACATGCAACTGATTCATCACTTGTTGATAAAAACAAAATAAGGAGAGAGAAATCACATGCACGGAACAGCTTACAAACTGAAGCTGTTAGTCTTCGAGGGCTGTACTTTGACGGCCGCAAAGTTGACACTCTGGTTGTTGAAGCAATGCATACCAAATGTTTTCGTAGAGTAGTGAAAGAAGAGGATATTTCACTCATTCAACAGCCGGGCTCTAACTATATCTCATGTTTCCCCACTGTCAGGTACTGCAAGACACATCACTGATAGCATCACCTTACACTTAACTGAGTTGGCCATCTCCCTTCAGGATTTAGATGTTGTTGGTTGTGATGGCACACCAACTAACACTGGATGGAAGAGTGGCATCATTCACAACCTGGAAATGATAGTTAAAAGACCACTACAGCGGGGTATCTGCATGTTACAGTTTAATGAGCTGCCATTCAAGTATTTATTTGAACATTTGGATGGAGAAAGTAAAGGTCCGATAGCATTTGCTGGTTCAATTGGAAAGTCTCTTTTGGATTATGAAAAGTTACCTGTAATTGAGTTTGCAAGGCATTGATTGTATTATCCCTTCCGTAAATGCATCACTTTTCAATAAAGATCAGAAGTTTCTTCCAAATATCGCTTCAGCTGTTAAGTCAGGAGTTTGTCCACCAGATCTAGCCGTCTCAGATCCCGGACCACAGTGACTGTCAATAAAAGTTAAGACCAACAAAAGGAAAATATACAAAAATTGACAAAATTGGTCAAAATTTGACCTTGATGTAAGAGGGTAAAATATTAACAGATTTAATACAAATTTTTTTCTCCCAATTGATCTTTACCTAAGGTAGCATTCCCGCACTACTACATTTCCATAAAAAAAATACCTTTTTTCAAGAAATTTTCAAAATAACACGAAAATTGGCCTAATTTGTCCAAATTTCGAAAGTTTGAGCACAATATGCGAGGGTCAAATATTTTCCGATTTAAAATGGTTTTTGCTCTTGACTTGTATTGACCTAAAGCAAGTTTTCCATGCTATTACATTTCGATAAATAAAAAGTGGCTTTTCAGCCAACCCTAGTGCGCAACCTTATGTTCCCAAACATAACTGGGAATACCCTTTAAAAGAAAACGAGAGAGTCCATGAAGATTTTGCTGGCTCAACATACAGGTACATGTTTCTTGTTATGGTTGATGCTTGCTCCAAAAATCCTGTTATTTAATTAATGAAAGCCACTACTTCTAAGAAAGTTATAGAAATTTTGACTAGCATATGACTGACTTTGGATTAATTTCGATGCTCATGACAGACAATGACCCTCAGTGGACGGGTCACGAATTTAAGAAATATTTGGCAAAGTATGGCATTCGGCATATTACCGGACCTACCGGTCCAGCTATGCACTATATTGCAATGGTCAAGCTGTAATTTTTGTTAAAAACTTTAAGAGAGCTTACAGAGATGAAAGGACAGAGGGGAGAAGTATTGAGCAAGCAATTAATAACTACCTAACGTCTGTCAGAATCATCCCAAATGCTAATACACTGCAAACACCTAGCAAATTATTTAAGGCTGAGAGATGAAAAGTCCGACCCAATACATGTCGGACCTTGGGTTATTGAAGTACATATACTCCTCCCAAAGTATACTGGTTCCAGTAAACAATACAACCACAGTATTCACAGCATAACCACCCTGTAAAGTTAAAGACGAATCATTAGTCTGGGCTAGGAATTAGTAGCATACTATTGGCAGAAAATGGTTATTTAAAGTTTCAGACCCACAGCCCTAGTAGAAGAAGCGCTATTAAATAAACCGGCTTTGGGTATAGGCCTATATAGGCCTAAATACTTCGACCGTCAATAGCGGACGAACGAGACGAGCTACGAAGTTAGAACTGAGAATGTAGTTACTCTTAGACGACACGCTAAAAATTGCTCATTCGAAACGTTCATTTGCCTGATACACCAATTAAACTGTCAAAATGTATTAAACATAGATAAGGCGTCAGTTTTGCTGAGCCATACAAACCAAGCAAGGCCAAACTGAACCATCCAATCAGAATATAACACCTGATGATGGCCAAATAACGGTTATGTACAACGTTACCTAACAGCGCGGCTCAGTGTACAGGAGTTAAATCTGATACAAGTTTATACATTCGTCAGTCAAATAACAAGTCACCTGAACTGAAACGCTAAAAAGATAAAGCTCAGGGCTACCCGACTGCTGTGGCACAGCCTCCAGTAGTTGAAGGCCATCCGAAATGTCAGTGCAAGGGACACGCAAAATTAGACCTTTAACCGTCTGGCTTCAACCCCACACGTCCCCGGTGCAAAGTACACCGGTCTTTAGCCCTGGGATGCAAGCAGACAAGTTGCGGGAACACGTGTCCGTCATTCCGCGTGCTGTTGCCTCTGGGGTCACCATCTTCTGGGGCCGTCCATCTAGCCGTCTGCTAGAGGAACCCTCTCGACTCCCAAAAGTTTCATAGCTCTAGCTCCCATAGGAAAAAATCCCGACTTTTGACGCCTAGTGCTCTTCATTGGTTTCAAGTTCCCCAATCCCGAACGAAACGTTCTATACACTTCAAACTCGGTAGGCGCTTAGCTGGCCATATCCCCAGGACGTCCAAAAAATTTCAGATCCACAGCCCTAGTAGAAGGAGCGCTAAAAAATAAACCGGCTTTGAGTATAGGCCTATATAGGCCTATATAGGCCTAAATACTTCGACCGTCAATAGCGGACGAACGAGACGAGCTACGGACCTGGGGATAGGCTAGATCGCTTTAGGAGGACGAAATACCCCTGGTTACCAAGTTTCATACCTAAACACGAGTGGTTATGGAGAATCAGCATGGCTGTGGTTAGGTGAGGTTAGGTTTGGTTAGTGGGACTTAGCCATTTTTTCAAGGTCCAAATGGTGACGGTTAACATCCATTCCATGCTGCCATAGCTCTGCTCACAGAGGTCGCACGATCTTGTGGTTGGGCTTAAAATGTGCGTATGGACGAGAGCTACCATGACCCAGCGTTTCATCAAGTTTAGACAAACAGTTTTTGAGCCCCGACACTTTAACCGATTTTCCGTACCTTCCGTAATGCTACGAAAAGAGCCTTTACTGTCACCAGTGAGACAGGGTTGAGGCCACGGAGCCCATCTGCTGGGGCCGTCCATCTCCCATCGGCCCCCGGGTGCATGCCGTTTTTGGTGGCGATCCGACCACTTTTCATTTTTCGTCGCAGGTATTTTTTTTCAATAGCTCGGCTCACAGAGGTGTCACGAACTTGTGGTTGGGCTTAAAATGTGCGCGGGGACGAGGGCTACGATGACACCGAGTTTCATCAAGTTTAGACGCATAAATTTTGAGCCCCGACTATTTAACCGTGTGACCCTACCTGCGTTAGCAACGCTGGTTTCATGTGTACTCTGGAGAAGCCATCCGAGGGGCAGCTACAGGATTTTTTCGTTGTCGCAGGTTTTTTTTCGAATAGCTCGAAAACTATTCGTCCTATTTTGATGGGGTTAGGCTTGTTAGATTGGCCATGGAAAGACCTATCTACCTTCCAAAATTCGGACCTCTAGCACTTCTGGTACGCGATTTGACCTGCGTTACCAACGTTAAACTGCACTGCTACAGGGTATATAGGGACAGTAGTCTCACTGTAGCTCTGGCTGTACTAGCTGTAGTGACTTTGCTAGCTGGCCGATCAAAGTGCGGCTCTGTCCTGTGTCTCCCCGAGAGTGTAGGCATGCCTTGGACGATCTTCCCTGGTGGTTCATTTGCCTCGGTTAGCAACGCTAGGTGCACCTGCAAATGTCGCAGGGCCGAGCCTGGTTTTGCAACCGATTAGAGCAGGATTTGTTCAGGGCTTTGGCTACTCCATGCCGCAAAATCGCACTCTGGCACGGGTAAGAGAATCTCGTTTTCGTTAGTACGAATCCCCTTCTTGTGCGTTAGCAACGCTGATGTAGGGGTCCAAATCTTACATATGGAGGGCAACTCGGCGCGACCGAAAAGCCACGGTACGCCTAATCCATGCCGGACCTTGGGTTATTGAAGTAGATATGTGGTACGAAAGGGCTTTTGGCAGAATTAGTGCATGTTTGGCCGGAGGAATGCCTGATCTTCGGCAGGTGATGGGAAAAGAAGGCGCCTGGTCGCATTTTAGCCGTAGGCATGTACCTAGAGTGCAGCCACGTGGGAAAGGCTCCACGCCTGGCCAAGGCATGAAGCGGCCATGGGTTTTGAGGCTGAATGCTCGCATTTTAGACGAAGGAGTGCCAGACCTTGGGCAGATGATGGGAAAAGAAGGCGCCAAGTCACATTTTAGCCGAAGGAGGGCCAGACCTTGGACAGATGAAGGGAAAAGAAGGTGCCTGGTCGCATTTTACCCGAAGGAGTGCCAGATCTTCGGCAGGTGATGGGAAAAGAAGGCGCCTGGTCGCATTTTAGCCAAAGGAGTGCCAGATCTTCGGTAGGTGATGGGAAAAGAAGGCGCCTGGTCACATTTTAGCCAAAGGCATGTACCTAGAGTACCGCCACATGGGAAAGGTTCCACACTCGGCCGATAGATGAGGCGGCTGTGGCTTTCGAGGTTGAATGCTTGCTTTTTAGCCGAAGGAGTCCCAGAACTTCGGCAGGTGATGGAAAAAGAAGGTGCCAAGTCGCGTTTTAGCCAAAGGCCATGCCGCAAATGGTCAGGAGACGAGAGCCAATCATGGCCCAAAGGTAGGCTGGCAACTAAAGGCGAGAATGCTTGCACGTAATGCCGCTCCTCGGTGCCGAAGTTAGTGAAGTTGTATCCACAACAAAACGCCCTTTGGTGTCGGGGCTGAGAGCTAGCAATAGGTGTGTCGATTGCATCAAATAGCTTGCGGGTAGTTTCCAAAGAATCGAGGGTATTTGTCTGAGGACACACTGGAGAAATGAACTGTTCCTGTGGTTGTCAAACGTCGCATGGCCGAGCCTGGTTTTACAACTGATCAGAGCAGGATTTGTTCAGGGCTTTGGCTACTCCATGCCGCAAAACCGCACTTTGGCACGGGGTATTGAATCTCGTTTTCGTTAGTAAGAATCCCCTTCTTTTGTGTTAGCAATGCTTATGTAGGGGTCCAAATCATAGGTGTGGAGGGCAGCTTGGCGAGACCAAAAAGCCACGGTACGCCAAATACATGTCGGACCTGGGGTTATTGAAGTCGATATGTGGTACGATAGGGCTTTTGGCAGAATGAGTGCCTGTTTGGCCGGAGGAATGCCTGATCTTCGGCAGATGATGGGAAAAGAAGGCACCAAGTCACATTTTAGCCGAAGGAGTGCCAGACCTTGGGCAGATGATGGGAAAAGAAAGCGCCAAGTTGCATTTTACCCAAAGGCCATGCCGCAAATGGTCTGGAGACGAGAGCCGATCATGGCCCGAAGGTAGGCTGGCAACCAAAGGCGTGAATGCTTGCACGCAATGCCGCTCCTCGGTGCCGAAGGTATGAATACTTATCCGCAACGATACCCTTGTTGCCTTTGGTGTCGGCTAAGTCCATGAAGTGATGATGGAAATTTGAGCTGATTGAACAGCCGGGTCAGAAGGTGTGCCTGATGAGTGAAAGTATGAGGGCATGAATGAAGTGAGGAAAGAGAAAGCCCAGAGAGAAATAACTAGAACGGGTAATGGTCTGCTTTGCCGGTCTTTGTGTGATGTACCCTTCAGCAACTGCGAATACTGCTGAGCTTTAATTAGCTTGAACGGGGCTATGCCTCTTATTTGCGCTGTCGGCTTATTTTCACATTTTGTCTGGTAGGCAGACTGATACCTTCAGACTTTCCAGCGCTGCTAGAGATCGGCCCCTCGTGGTTACGTGATCTTGATGTGCACTAAATGAAAGTTGGTAGAAGCGAGATGTGGTTTGAAAGCAGTAGAAGCGAGGCTTGGTGATTCTTGACACGTTCAGTGAGAAGCGAGCGACTTGATGGTTCCGACACATTCAGTCTTTCCAGCCCTGATAGAGATCGGCCCTTCGTGCTTATGTGATCTTGACGTGCACTAAATGAAAGCAGTGTTTGGGAACATAGGCCTTGGCATTAGTCTTTCCGGCACCGATTGAGATCAGCCCTTCGTGGTTACGTGACCTTGACGTGCACTAAATGAAAGCAGTCCTTGTCCTTGGCGGTCTTATTTGGGTGAAACTGGGAGTCCAAATTGCTTCTGTTCCAATTTGGTGACTCTGGATAACTTGGAGCCGATCGCACGGTCTTAACACCGGTGATGCATCCGTCAAATGTCTGCCTTATCAACTGTCGATGGTAGGTTATGTGCCTACCATGGTTTTTACGGGTAACGGGTAATCAGGGTTCGATTCCGGAGAGGGAGCCTGAGACATGGCTACCACATCCAAGGAAGGCAGCAGGCACACAAACTACCCACTCCCAGCACGGGGAGGTAGTTATGAGACGTATACAAGTCAGTCCTGGCTGGCCTATCTCTTCGCTGGTGTGATACCGACCATAAATACGTCGGAGAAATATTGGAGGGCAAGACTGGTGCCAGCAGCCGCGGTAATTCCATTCTAATGAGAATTGTTGCGGTTAAAAAGCTTGTAGTTGGATCTTTGCTTCGAGACGGCTGGTCACCTTTGGTTACAACTGCCGTCCTTGTAGCCTCACGATCAGACTTCCGTGGCAACAACTGGCACGACAGGCTGGTGACGATTTACTTTGAACAAATTAGAGTGCTCCAAGCAGGCGAGTCCACGCCCGCATAGCCAAGCATGGAATAATGGAATACGACCTCGGTTCTATTTTGTTGGTTTTTGGAACCCGGGGTAATGATTAACAGGGACAGGTGGGGGCATTCGTATCACGGCGTGAGAGGTGAAATTCTTGGACCGCCGTGGGACGTACCGAAGCAAAAGCGTTTGCCAAGAATGTTTTCATTAATCAAGAACGAAAGTTAAAGGATCGAAGGCGATCAGATACCGCCCTAGTTCTGACCATAAACGATGCCAACTAGCAATCCGGCGAGTTACTTCAATGACTTGGCGGGCGGCTTCCGGGAAACCAAAGTCTTTGGGTTCCAGGGGGAAGTATGGTTGCAAAGCTGAAACTTAAAATAGACCTTTAGACCTTTAAATAGACTCGGTAATAGCCGAGGAGACTAAAGTCGACTTCTTAGAGGGATTTGTGGCGTTAAAGTCGCATGAAAGAGAGCCAGTACAGGTTTGTGATGCCTTCGATGTCCGGGGCTGCAAGCGCGCTACAGTGGGCGATTCAAAGAGTTTCCTGGTCCGAGAGGACTCCGGGAAATCTTAGAATATAGTACGTGGTTGTGATCGGGGTCTGCAATTCTTCCCATGATCCAGGAATTCCCAGTAGGCGCGAGTCAGCATCTCGTGTCGAATATGTCCCTGCCCTTTGTACACACCGTCCGTCACTACAACCCATTGATGACTAGTTGAGTACTTCGGACTGACGTGGCTGCGGTGGCCCGCTGCTCCGTGTTGAAACGAGGTGCGAAACTTGTTTTCGTGAGGAAGTAAAAGTCGTAGCAAGGTTTCCGTAGGTGAACCAGCGGAAGGATCAAGACAGCATCTCATGCTCCGCCGTAGATGTCCTAAGGAAATGATCATCCCTAATGGGAGGAATTCGAACGCAATCAGGAAAAGCCATGGTGTCCAACCAGACGGGCGAGGTCCCCTTCCTCGTCGTCATCTGGGACTCGGGAGTGGGGTAACCCGGAGGGTACCTGTCTGGCCCGCCTTGTGTGGGTCGGCCCTAACCGGGCTGCGGGTCACCGTGAAGCTGTATCGATCACTGCAAGGCTGCGGTGGGAAAACATCCCTTTGGTCTTTTCCGAAAGCCCGAAACTGGATTGATCCCATCCGGGGTCTCGGTGGGGTACTTATACCGAGTGTCGTGGTCGGAGAGAGTTCGTGGCTCGTCCACAAACAAAGTTTAAAGATGTTCCGCCCATCAATCCCCATTTAGCGAAAGCTACTGGGCAATGTTGCTGATTTGCCGAAGCTGCTGTTGGTTGTGTGCTGCTCTGTGTCTGGGAAACATTGATGTCGAGTGCGAGAATCGGGAAAAGAGAAATAAGCCAGGGCCTGCCAATAATGTTGCTCCGTCAGCTCTTTGATCGTCCCGTGATTCTTTGGAATCTCTCGGGCACACTGGCTATACGGCGGGTACGCAATCGGCAGTATACTGGACTTGCGAAGATAGAGAGGTAACCCAGGGCCTGCCAATAATGTTGCTCCGTCTGGTGTTTGATCGTCCCGTGATTCTCCGGAATCTCTCGGGTGCACTGGCTATGCGGCGGGTACACAATCGGTAGTATACTGGGCTTGTGGTAAGAAAGTTCCCGATTCCTTTCGGTGTCATAACTCACGAGAGCACGGCATAACTCAGCATTGGTTGGTTTGTTGGTGTGCGCGGCATGTGGGTCCTTTGTTTTAAGCTGGTTGGAGCCATTGGACTAGTGGCGATGCTTCGATGATGAATCGTTGGGTCCTGGGCTTGGATCTGCCATTCTGATGTGGAGTTGAGCCATTGGACC